>JBBBDQ010002323.1:442500-450000 GCA_037127315.1 Ascarosepion bandense
TAACCCTTAGCTGGAGGGAAGAGGCGGATTAAAACCTTTCCCAAAGTTATTTGCGCGTAAGTGAATGCAACGAATTCGAACTCGACTCTCCGATTTCTCGTTCAGAGCTGATATTCACTTCACCACAGCACAAAACGCACAGATATACGAATGCCTAATATGAGTTCTTTTTGAGTTTTAGTTTTGTTTAACGGCATATCAATCTCTGTGCGTTATTTAATGCCAAAAATGTGGGGTTTAAAGTTTGTTTGTTTTTTTATGTTCGGTTATAGTGAGAAGGTTGATTAACTCAGATTTTAATGGAAAGTTCTTTTGTTTTTATTCTTTTTTATTTCAGAAAACTGAAAATGTCTTCTAGTTTTGTATTAAAAAATGTTTTGCTGAGAATATTTTCCTTCAAAAATGTGTCATGGTAACAATGTCTTTTTCTTCAAAAATATATTGTTGGCAATATTTTTCCTTCAAAATGTATATTTTCTATAAAAGTCTATTTTTATGTATATATTTCTATAAAAGTGAATCTTTATACTTTCTTAATATTTTAACACCAGTTTAGGGGCTAACTACTTTCCCATAGCTGGGACTGTAACAGGTGCTACTACTCCGGGTCAGGGTGTACCTGAAAACAACGGCATTTAAGAGGTGGTTTCATGCTTCTCACAACCTCCCAGTCAGAGGCCTTGCTGCGGATGGAGTTTACCGTCATGCCCAGGACCCGCTTAATATGAGTCTTGGGGAGTCAATCAAGATATTTATTGTCGTTTTTAAGTGCAACGGGAAATCCTGCAACATTAATGCAGGTTTTGATACTATAAACAAATATCGCAATATTTATATTGTTTTGGTCTTTTTTTCCATACATGACAATTTTTTTTAATATTTATGTTGTGTTGTGGTGATACCGACCGAGCATAGCGAGGGACCAGATGTTTGCACCCTCACAACCAAAAAGCAAATGACCAAAAGTCGTCTGTGCGCAGCTGGCTTCGTGCAGATGTTCCGGTTGAAAAATAAAAATTAATTAAATATTAATTTTCCAGTTCGCGAGCCTAAGCAAATTTTATTTATCGGCCAATAGGAAGACCAGAATCAAATACGGATATGAATTCGCAAATGATCATCAGCGATCCAAAAAATCGAAATAAAAAGCCGATACAGAAAGCATCGCCAGACAGACCGACAGCAGGCCGACACACATGGGCTGACTCGAGAGAGAGGAGTGTAATCAGTATCCTCCTGACCTAAGTCAAGCGGCTTACTATCCTAGCCTCCTTTCTTATCTTTCGCTGTCTGAAAACTACTTACTGACCTAAGGAGCGAATACATCAAAGACATTCCTTACTTACAGCGCTCCCGCATTCCTAAGCATTAATTCTCTTTTCGGCATTTTATTGCCATGAACATTTTAACGTCCGTTGGACCTATACTTTAAGTATTACTTTAACTGTAAAACCTTAATTGATATGTGTATATATAAAATGTTATTTTTCAACTCAAATTGCTTTTCTTGAATTATAATATTTTTATGATTTATAGTGGGCTATTTACAACAAGGTCAAATTCCGTCAATCTTCAACAATACACAACTAACCTTCACTAGGACGGACTCTCCACTAAACTGGAAAAGAATGGATAACCCGCAATAGCCTATCCGTAAATAGAGAATGACGTGTTATTGACCATATTTGTGGCAAAATGCAGGATTATTGGCTGTGTATAAAGAAATGACGAACTACTTGTATTTCCAAATAGCTGTATTTGTAATATTCTCGCCGGCATGTGTTTCGATTTCTATTTAAACTTATACATAACTGGTCGGTTTTAATAGCGAAAGTAAATTGCTGATTGCAAGAAGCAAAGTTTTATCTAATGAGCCATCATATTACATCTGCACTTGTTTAGAAATTCTCCATGCAGACACTATAATTAGCATTTGGCGCGTTCGCTGATGAATTCAAAATGGCGTCGAAAGTGAAGTGAAAACGAGAGACAGAAGCCTGTTATCTTTTCACTTGAAACAAACGCACTTAAAAACCTTCCAGAATGAATGAAATTTGGCACCACTGTACCGATAACAAGTTTCAGAAAGGATTTAATATCGTGAAAATTCCAGAGAATCTACAAAAATAGCTTTGTTAGAATTTATATTCAAAATTTAGAGTTTATTGATAAGACGGCGCCGTCAATGTCAATCACATTTTATGAACTGAAGAAATAAAGGAAACCGCCATTTTTTCTGTTGTACATGAATATATTCTCGACTTGAAGAGTTGACGAAATAAACATTTAACAGTGAATAAACTATCGCCCGGTTCACACTCCACCTACATCTATTGAACAGGTGAAGAGGCTCATCCTTTGTTCCCTGTTTAGGATGCGGTTTCCGGTTTTCTCTTTTCCAATCTTTTTACTCTTTTTTTTATTTTTATTTTTCAATTGGAGTAGATAGACTAAACTATCGCCTGGTTCACACTCCACCCACATCTATTGAACAGGTGAAGAGGCTCATCCCTTGTTCCCTGTTTAGGATGTGGTTTCCGGCTTCCTCTTTTCCAATTTTATCACTCCTTTTTTTTTCCTTTTTTTTCAATTGGAGTGGACAGACTAAACTATCGCCTGGTTCACACTCCACACACGTCTATTGAACAGGTTAAGAGGCTCATCCCTTGTTCCCTGTTTAGGATGCGGTTTCCGGTTTTCTCTTTACTAATCTTCTCACTTTGTTTTTTTTTTTTTCAATTGGAGTAGATAGACTAAACTATCGCCCGGTTCACACTCCACCCACGTCTATTGAACAAGTGATGAGGCTCATCCCATGTTCCCTGTTTAGGATGTGGTTTCCGGCTTTCTCTATTCCATTCTTTTTACCCTTACGTAGCCCCCTGCGCATCGGTGGCGTTATCGCCTTGCTCGGGGTGATATGATTAAAAAAATTAAAAATTAAAAAAATATTGCCTCGTGCCAGACACCGTTTAGGTTATAAGTATCAAATAGCGACAAGCACAATATATTTAAAAAGCTTCCTGTCATTCAAATAAAACATTAGTAACGTGTAAACTTGTTATTCACAAGATACGACGAATATATTATGCGATGATGAGTTATTATTATAAAACTTAAAAGCCGTTTTAAATAAGTATAAATCTTTTTATATAGTTATTCATATTTACGTTTCCGTCTAAGATATTATTATAGTGGACCGTAAGAAAGAGGTCAGCTCAAATGAGAAACAAGATCTTTTAAAACCTATCGTGTAATGGGAACACAGAGTTGTTAATTGGAATATAGAGAAAATGACAAAACAAAAACAAAGAAGTTTTAAATCTCGGCATGATAAAAAAAGAAAAAGAAAACAAATGGTTTTTTTTTAAAAATTTACGAAAAGGGATCTGACATAATTTAAAAGCGTAATAAGCAAGATGTACGTTGTGGTACAGTGGATAGCGACTCGGAACGAGAAACCAGGAGGGAGCCGAGTTCGAATTCCAGCTGAATCCATTGTATTCACTTACGCGCAAATACCCTTGGGAAAGGTATTACTCCGTCTCTTCCTTCCAGTTATGGGTTAAATAGCAGGACAGACTGGGTTCTATAGTATAGCCTTGGTCGGCAGCCAGTCTACCGCCGAAAGCAATGGCAACCTACTGCGGGATAATCTTCTACCCAGTCAGTCATGTCTCTTTCGTATGGCACTTAACTGACTGAATAAGCAAGAAAATGATTTGATCAGGGGTAATTCATTTGAAGAAGTTCGTATTGCTTATAAAAACGCAGAGAAATATGCAGCATATTAAAAATATTGTCAAAAGGCTTGGAAATACACAAACGACTGTATATGTGCGTTGTGGTGCAGTGGATATCAACTTAGAACGACAAATCGGGGAGCCGAGTTCGAATTCCAGTTGAATTCCTCGCATTAGGAAAAGTATTAATCCGTCTCTTCCCTCCAGTTATAGGTTAAATAATAGGACAGATTAGGTTCTATAGCCTTGGCTGACAACCAGTTTACCGCAGAAAGCAATGGCAACCTACTGCCGGATAATATTCTACCCAATCATTCATGTCTCGAAAGAGACATGATCGCTCAGAGCGTGTATCACGTATGGCACTTAACTAACTGAATATAAAAGTTGAAAACATGATTAAGGTTTCTACTGGCCATAAAGTGGGGGATTAGTTTCATATTATTTTGAAGTAATAAACGGATCCCCTACTAATTACTACTTAATAAAATAATACATCACTTCCCCCTCTACCTATGAGTTAAATAATAGGACAGATTGGGTTCTATATACTTGGCTGGAAACCAGTCTACCACAGAAAGCAATGGCAACCTACTGCGGGATAATCTTCTGTCCAGTCAGCGATGTCTCTTTCGAGACATGATCGCCCAAAGCGTGTATTACGTATGGCACTTAACTGACTGACTGAATATGTATAAGCAACAGGAAGAAGAGTGCGTAAGTGCAGATAAAAACTGATTTCGCAGTAACAATATTTTATTAATGAATTGCGAGCCACGTCAAATGGAACTGATAACCTGAAATAATCAACCCCAGAAGATGGCCTTAATGGCTGCAAAATAGTCCACTTCTGAAGATGGTCCTAATGGCTGGAAAGTAGACAACCTCAAAAGATGGACATGATGGCCGGAAAGTAGTCAACATCATACGATGGACCTAATTGCCGGAAAATAGACAACCTCACAAGATGGACTTGATCGTTGGAAAATAGTCAACCTTAGAAGACTACCTGTCGCACTAACTAGTATTTATTCGCCTTCACACTTTAGTCAAAATGTGGCACGAGGCCTTTTTAATGTGGGTAATCCACGCCATATAGCCCGGGCATAAATTTATGTCTGATTTTTCCCAGACGAGACCCTACCCTTCGACGGAGTCTCGACTTGGTTATTACTCTCCTCCCGAAGGCAGAGAGTTAAACAATGAGCACGGCAGAAACTGTCGTACTAACTATATATATATATATAGTCATCCGCAGACAGATCTGTTTCGCTGTATCACAGCTCATCAGTACGGTTAGACATCCGATTGCTTTTAACTCAGGCTTGAAACCCGACCGAATTGGCGTCAGTCGGCCATTCTACCTCTGAGATATGGGCGCTCGGTAGAAGGACGCAGACTTTTAGCGTACGATGTATCATACGCCAGTAACCAGTGTGCGCTAATTCATTACTGAATGAGCGATGCGTAGATACTAGAGTAGCTACTGTTTTTTCAAAGTCTACTATTCTTCCAGAGTGCTCAATCAGAGTGTGAGAGCGTAAAAAAACAAAATACGTTAGTGGAACTAACGGAAAACTTGCCAAGACCTAAACTTTTATCCAGATGCAATCTTGAATAAAGACGACAAAAATCAAGAAAAAAAAATCGATAAAGGTCTAAAAGCAAACCTACCTAATGAGTAAAATCCTCGAAGCCTAGATTGCCTAGACTGAGAAAAAAACAAACACTTTCCAATGTTAAATCCTATGAAAGGATCTAGTTGTGACTCGAGTTTCACGCACGTGCGTTCTTCAGACGATATATTTCATTAAAGACGACGAGCAAGGGACTGCGATTAAGAGTTTTATTCAACGTTTCTTTTTTTCGTAAAAATGTCGTCATTAAAACACCTTCATTCAGTAACCATCTACATTGAGTGGCCCATGAGCCTCGTATTGGGTGAACAATCGTATAATACATATATGTGTGAGTGTGTGTGTGTGTGTATCAATACGTATAAAGCAGCAGTCACTCATTTATACAAGTTTAATTGAATATGGCAGAAAAGCATTTTATTCAATTTTTCTTGGGCTCGTATCAGTTTTCTTTTTTTTCTTGATGGACATAAAGTGTGTGAAAATTTTTCGAATGTTCTCCACCGATTCTGTAATGACCCTTGTATAAAAGAAGAGTTGCTGCCCAATACGCAGTTACACACACGCATGCACACACACACATATATATATCTCCTTCTACCGAGCGCCCATAGCTCAGAGGTAGAATCGCCGACTGACCCAATTTAGTCGGGTTTCAATCCTGGGGAAAAGTAATCGGATGTCTAACCGTACTGATGAGCTGTGATTCAGCGAAACAGATTTGTCTGCGGATTACTATATATGTATATATTCCGATAACACAATATATGAAGCCACTATTTTTCCGGAAGAAGATCCCAACAAGAAAAGAACATACATTTTCCAACACTTCCTTGAAACACCAAATCGCCCTATCGAAACACTATTGGAAACTAAAAGATGAAGGACTCACTCCTCAAATTAAATGGAAGATCATCGGATATGCACAAAGTCCCAACAAGTTCAGGGACAGATGCAATCTATTCTTGGAGGAAAAAATTGTAATAATCAAATATAAAACTCTCAGTAAACTATTAAACCAGAGGAATGAGCTCATTTTCAAATGCAGACACAAAAATAGATATAAGATTCCATAACAAAATGGATGTTGCACTTAAAAGTTTGATTCGGGAAAAAACCCTAATCATCAATTTAATCTGAGATGAAGTTGTACTAACACTATCACTATATCACTATATAAATACTGCTATGTGGATGTGTGCGTATACATGTGTATATTGATACATATATATGCGTGGGTGTGGATATGTAGGTATAGGTGTACGTAAATATTTGCATTTGGGTGTATGTAAGCATGTATATTTACATATATGTAGATATTGTGGTGCAGTGGATATCGGCTCGGAACGAGAAATCGGGGAGCCGAGTTTGAATTCCAGCCGAATCCATTGCATTCACGTACGCGCAAATACGCTGGGGAAAGATATTAACCCGGTTATTCCTTCCAGTTATAGGTTAAATAACAGGACAGATTCGGTTCCCTAGCATTGGTCGGCAACCAGTCTACCGCAGAAAGCAATGGCAACCTATTGCGGGATAATATTCTGCCCAGTCAGTCATGTCTCTTTCGAGACATGATCGCCCAAGCGTGTTTTACGTATGGCACTTAACTAACTGACTGAGATGTATATATATATATATATATATATATATATATATATATATATATATATATATATAGTAAATTTCTTATTATGAGAGTTTATAATAAAAACATAGTTTACTGCAATATAAAAGCCGTTGTGTTCCGGTGGTTGCTTATTCAACTAAAAAAAAGAAATTGTTATTATATCCATATAATTGAGAATTGGGGTGGGAAAATTCGGCGGGTTTGTCTTAACTGACCAATAGAAAGACAGCAATGATGGAATTAGTTCATAAGGGGAAAGAGGTGTAGAGAATTGAGATGACTTCAAACCCCATACATTTTCGGTGTCAGATATGAAACATTTGGTTGTATACATATGTATCTTAGCATATCTGCAAAGGTATCGTGTGTATTCGTGAAACAGTTACAAGATTTTCTTTAAGTTATTTATCACTTAAAGCAGTGAAAATTAATAATGGCGGGAAAGTTTAAAATTTTATGTACATCAGGCATATGCATTCGACTAAGTAAG
>JBBBDQ010002323.1:455000-661489 GCA_037127315.1 Ascarosepion bandense
TTGAACAGGTGAAGAGTATCATTCCCTTGTTTCCTGATTAGAATGCGGTTTCCGGTTTTCTCTTTTCTAATCTTCTTCTCACTTCGCTTTTTTTTTCAATTGGAGTAGATAGACTAAACTATCACCCGGTTCACACTCCACCCACGTCTATTGAACAGGTGAAGAGGCTCATCCGTTGTTTCCTGTTTAGGATGCGGTTTCCGGTTTTCTCTTTTCTAATCTTCTCACTTTTATGTAGCCCCCTGCACATCAGTGGCGTTACCGCCTTGCTCGGGGTGATATGATTAAAAAAAAAAAGATGTAAAAAGCCAGAAGATGGCGACTGACACTGAATTTAAATTTTTGAACATTGGCAGAGAGACAAGAAACCGAGAGTTCCACAGGTAAGAAGTGCGAGAAAACAAATTATTAGAATATAACTGTAACATATGGTTGCATCCAATTAGTTCAATAGTAAAAGGTTGAGACCTAACTGCCAACCTAGGAGCACACATAAAATTAATGCCGTCGAACAACTAAAGAGAACAGGTCGTCAGAGCAAAATAGTTGTAGAATAAGCGAAGAAGCAACGTCAACCGGTGGGGAAATGTTTGCCAAGTCAAAATCGATTACAAATCCTTCTTTGAATTTTGTCAAAAAATCTCCATGTCAGGAGTATTAAATGCACATATGAATTAGTAGATGTATAAATATCAGGGGCATATATGAGATCATAAAGGCGCAAATTATTTATCTCTATACTAAATTTGTTATAACTGATCAGTACAACAAGTTAAATTTTGCAGTTCAAACTGACTCTAGTGAACCCTATTCTATGTTAAATTTCCGTATCTCCAATAGTAATTTTTCTATCACTGATCCATACACCAAAGTCTGCTCTCGTTACTGAACAGTTCAATATACTTCTGATTTATCCTACCCTATGTTTAATTTTTTAATCTCCTATACTAAATTTTTAATCTCCTATACTAAATTTTTAATCTCCTATACTAAATTTGTAATATAACGTCGCGTCCCCACGCCTTTTCTATAAATATTTTCAGTAAAATTATTCTGAAAAAAATTCCTCTATGACACCTAGAGTCTATTAATTTAAAGGAAATCTAGATGTGCGTTGTGGTGCAGTGGATATCGACTCGGAACGGGAAATCGGGGAGCCGATTTCGAATTCCAGTTGAATTCCTTGCATTCACTTACGCGCAAATACCCTTCAGAAAGATCTTAATCCGTCTCTTCCCTCCACTTATAGGTTAAATAACAGGACAGATTGGGTTCTATAGCGCAGAAAGTAATGGCAACCTACTACTGGACAGTCTTCTGTCAGTCATGTTTCTTTCGAGACATGATCGCCCAAGCGTATATCACGTATGACTGACTGACTAGATTCACGTAGGTTGCAGTGCAATGGATATCGGACAGGAATCAGAAATTGAAGAGCAGTGTTCGAATACCAATCGAATTCCTTTCATTCACTTATATAAGAAAGATATTTATTCATCTCTTCTCCCTCCTGATACTTCTCAGCCGCCATATTCAGCTGACTTTGCACCAACTGATCACGTCAAAATTTTTGCTAGAGAAGAATTTCTCATATGGCAATAAGATTGAAGACCTCTTTAAAAATCTTTCACTTAGAAACCTGCAGAATTTTTCTCAAAACTTACTGAAGAGCTGCCTCAAAGGTGGCAGTAATTTATTGCAAGTAATATCTAAACTTATTTATAAATGGAACTGTGTGTGTGTGTGTGTGTGTGTGTGTGTGTGTGTGTGCGTGTGTGTGTTCATTACCTATAGACTCCGAAACAGCTGAACCGATTTTCTTGAAAATTTACACAGTTGTACTATAAGCGTCTGCGAGTGTTCTTAGCTAGGTCTTGTGTCGAGGTACCACAGATAAATATTGAAAATCGATAATCGAAAAAATCGGGTTATAGAAGGAGTGGTCCGATTTTAATCAAATTTGATATACTCATAGACAAAGACATAAGAAACAATATTCAGAAGTTTCAAGGTTGCAGTTC
The DNA here is from genome assembly GCA_037127315.1 of Ascarosepion bandense. Lineage (NCBI taxonomy): Eukaryota > Metazoa > Mollusca > Cephalopoda > Sepiida > Sepiidae > Ascarosepion > Ascarosepion bandense. Next base: position 457,022 of record JBBBDQ010002323.1, read on the forward strand.
TTACAATAGTGCAGAAAATCGATAATATATATATATATATATATATATATATATATTATGCAAGATGTTTGTGTGTGTGTCTGTTTATCTGCCTGTGAGTCTGTATTTTTTCAGCCCTTTTATTTTAGTTTATGCTTCGGGTTTGGCTCTAAGTAGGTATAATTGTAGTTCTTATTCTCAGCCATGATACCATTTACTCAGAGGACTTATTTAGCCTTCAAAATTCAGTTTACGACGAAAAAACTTATTTAATATAGATACCAGGAAATCAAAATTTGACTTACATCCATTCAGTTTTCTTTCAGTCTACGGTTTCGCTTTAACTGGAAACAACTATTGCTTTTTAGCCTTTCGTGCCAACGTTCCAAAGAGTCTGAGTCGATATTCAGAATTTCAAGGTTTCAGTTCTTACAATAGTGCAGAAAATCAATAATATATATATATATAAAAGGCAAGATGTTTGTGTGTGTCTGTTTATCTGCCTGTATGTCTGTATTTTTTTTCAGCCCTTTTATTTTAGTTTTTCTTCGGGTTTCATTTCAACCGAGCAACGTCGGGCTATACTACTAGTAATTAAATAAAATTGAATTGTACCTTTTTAAAAATATATTTGATGTAAAATTTGTAACAATGCAAATTTGTTATGACTGAACTTAAAACAAACACTCAGCAGGTGCCTATTTTTACATCCTATTATACTTAGGCCGAAGAGTTATTGCTTTATAACTAATTCATGACACCTCGAACGACGGTTATCAAGGATCTGCCTGATAAGTGGAAAGATGTCATTGAAAATAAGGATGAATTTATAAATAAATAAAAAAATAATTGTACTTATTTTTAAGAACAATGTCTAGTAACAAAAACGAAAATTACTTAGGTATCACCTTAATATACATGTGTCACATTAAGTACTCTAAATTTTCTCTTGGCATCTTTTCAAATAAACTTTTGTGCTGCTCGCCCCAAAATGCCTTATCTCGAAAAACATTCATCTTTAACTTATTTTATTGACAACTAGCAGTATAGCCCAGCGTTACTCGGGTGTAATGAAAGCTTTAAAACTAATCCATGGTCCTGGAGCTCAGATTCTTCGAACGTTGGCAGGAAAGACTAAAATGCAATAGTTGTTTCCAGTTAAAGTGAAACTGTAGACTGAAAGAAAAATGAATGGATGTAAATCAAATTTTGATTTCCTGCTATCGATATCAAACAAGTTTTTTCGTCGTAAACTGAATTTTGAAGGCTAAATAAGTCCTCTGAGTAAATGGTATCATGGCTGAGAATAAGAACTACAATTATACCTACTTAGAGCCAAACCCGAAGCAAAAACTAAAATAAAAGGGCTGAAAAAATACAGACTCACAGGCAGATAAACAGACACACACACAAATATCTTGGCTTTTATGTATATATATTGTCATCCGCAGACAAATCTGTTTCGCAGCTCATCAGTGCGGTTAGACTCCGATTGCTCCCTAACCCAGGCTCGAAACCCGGACCGAATTGGCGTCAGTCGGCGACTCTACCCCTGGGCCACGGGTCGTTCGGCGGAAGCAGGCATTCTTTTTAGCGCATATCATATTACGCACCCAATAGCTATCGTGCTCCAATTCATTTTACTGAATGAGCGATATCGATTTTCTGCACTATTGTAAGAACTGAAACCTTGAAACTTCTGAATATCGTTTCTTATGTCGTTTTCTATGAGTGTATCAAATTTAATTAAAATCGGACCACTCTTTCTATAACCCAATTTTTTCGATTATCGGGGTTACCTCGACACAAAACCTAGCTAAGAGCACTCGCAGTCGCTTATAGTACAACTGTGTAAATTTTCAAGAAAATCGGTTCAGCCGTTCTGGAGTCTAAAGGTAACGGACACACACACACACACACACACACACACACACACACACACAGACAAAGTTCCATTTATAATTAAGTTTAGATTAGATATGAACTTGTAAACCAACATTTATGACAAGTCGAAGTGTGATAAATATTCTGTTACCTGTTGCTGCTTAACCTCTTCCTGTCCACAAAATAAAATGCTTTATAAAACAAATCCATCCCAGACTTAATGTATCTTGAGACTACTAATTCTATTACTACTATGAGGTAGTAAACAATTTAATGTTTGTTACAGAAAATCCCGAAGATTAAGAAAATGGTTAAACAACCGATATATTAAAATTATTTGTTTGAACATTATTTTTAATCGATACTTGTATTTGAGTAGATAATCTGTTTTTAATTAAACAGTATATTTGTTTCTACCGGCCTAATTATTTACGATAAATTTTTGTTACGATAAATTTTTGTTCGAACCAGCGACCTCTATCAATATAGGGGAAGCCAACAATTGATCTGGCGCATCTTAGGCCACTTGATCACGAATGATTAAAAAAAAATTTTAAACAAATAATTTTAATTTAAAGTTTGTAAATAATTGTAAGTGAAATTCCCAATATGGTGTAGAACGATAAAACATAATCTGGCATACAGTCATTAAGTGATTTGTAATATTCATTTTTTCTCTTTTTTCTTTTTTTATTGACAATATCAGGACGTAGGCGATCATGACCTTCTACATCTTCCCTCTAACCCTGTAAGTTAACTGTTCACCACTGTTGTGGCCTGGTATTGAACTCACAACTCTATGGGTTTAAGTGACAGGAACTAACCACGGATATAGACGTTGGTTAGTTTCTGTGACTTGACCCATAGAGTTGTGAGTTCAATGCCAGGCTATAGTAGTGGTGAACAAGTAACTTCCAAAGTTAGAGGGCGATAACTCATGACTACCAGAAGAGGCACTACTGTGCAAGGAATGAAGATCATATTCCCCAGTGATTTTAATAAAGTGTTCAATTCACAAATTCCTAGCACCTTAAAAATGTCGTACAAACAGCAACACAGATGAGGACTGAATAATGTAAATACTGTAAATACCGCCTCATCTCAGAAATACAAACAAACAATAAAGGAAATTTTATAAATACTTGGTGATGACAATCCAACATTCAGTTTTGTGCTGGAGTGACATTTTTCCAATTTGTTCTGTGAGAGGGGGGGGGGGGGTCATTGTCCCTCCACTAACAATATTTCACTTATTTGATTTATCAATAATTTTTTCCCTATTCTCATTTTGCTTTCTTCAATCAGTCAGTTAAGCGCCATACGTAATACACGCTTGGGAGATCATGTCTCGAAAGAGACATGACTGACTGGGCAGAAGATTATCCCGCAGTAGGTTGCCATTGCTTTCTGCGGTAAACTGGTTGCCGACCAAGGCTATAGAACCCAATCTGTCCTGCTATTTAACCCATAACTGGAAGGAAAAGACGGATTAACACCTTTCCCAAGGGTATTTGCGCGTAAGTGAATACAATGGATTCAGCTAGAATTTGAACTCGGCTCCCCGATTTCTCGTTCCGAGTCGATATCCACTGTACCACAACGCACATCCTAACATTTCTTCAATACTTGATCTAAAATGTGGAAACACATATAATATAGAGACGTTTGCGACAGAGTCATTTGAACGTTAGCATTCCGACCATGAGATCACAGTTCAAATTTCGCCATAGTCAAATTAATACGGATTTAGTGTGCCACTGTTTAAAAGTACCTGGAAAGCATACAACGGGATATGCAAAGGCTTTGCAGTGAAACTGTAAAGCTGAACAAGTTGAGAGATTTTCATGGTTCATGCAAACAGGAATGACAAGTCATTGCGACAGATGGTGTAAGAGAAATGGCTTTTTGTCAAATTAGTAATTTGATATTGTCCTATCACGAAGTCACAAGTCTTTGTGCCTGAGTGTTTAAGAATACAAGATTATACTCTCTCCTAGAAACTGTAAAACAAAGAGGGGAGTACTGGATTGCTCTGTGATTTCGGTTCTTCAATATGGCAGTGAATGTTGGACAATATCATCAAAGATGAAGAAAAAACTTGAAGTAATTGACATGTGGTTCTACAGAAGGATGCTGCGAATATCATTGATTGAGCATGTGAGCAATGGGAAAGGATGGAAACGAAAAGGAAATTAATACTGAGCATCAGGAAGAGACAACTAAAGTTCCTGGGACATGCAATGAGGAAGGATGGCTTGGATAACCTGTTACTAACAGGCCAGAGAGAGGGAAAAAGAGACAGAGGAAAGTAACGGATAAGATATTTGAAGGACCTGATCAGGTGAATGACGGAACGAGGGTATGGTGCAACAGGAGAAAGCGCGCTAAGAGCCACTAGGGGCAGGGAGATGTGGAAAGCCATGATTGCCTACGTCCTGGAAGGACATGGCACATAAAAGAAGAGTAATATTATGTTACTGGAGAGATTTACTAGTATGGGACTTGTTTGACCCGGTTAGAGTTTTAGATGGTTTGAAAAAGGCATTTTGCAAAAAATATATTGAGCAGACCTAAATCACTATTAAAACTTAACATGCGTGAGTATATTATAAAAATATTTTCTAACTTTCGGTGTTTTTGCGAGCATTTAAATGAGAAAAACAAAGACGCATGTGGTGTTCATTACCATGAGAGAACTAACCAGATCATAATATTAGATGCCTCTTTTTAGCAACTATAAAGATAATAATTTTTGCTGATAAAAATGTGACTAATTAACCCGTATCTGGGGGGAAAAGTAGATTTGTATCTTTTCCAAGGGTATTTGCGCATAATGAATATAACGAACCAAACTTGAACTCGACTCTACGATTGTCCAATTCCGATTCGTTACCGATTACACCACCGTACATTCAAGCTTAAAGCACCTGGTGTTCTTAAGCGGTCACCAATCTAAATACTAATCTTGACCAGGCTCGACGATGCTTAACTTCGGTGATCGTATGAGAATTTGTCTTTCGGCGTAATATGGTCGTAAGCCAAGAAAGGCGGGTGAAGAGAAATTATTCTAAAAGAAAGAGAAAGATGAAAAGTGAAAAAGATAAAAGAAAGAAAAACAGAAAAAAAGAAAAAGACAAAAAAGAAAAAAGAAATAGTTAACAGAAATAATTTTAAAAAAAGAAAAAAGAAAAGAAAAGAGAAAGAAAAAGAGAATGCAATGATCGGATCACGTGATCAGATAGAGAAAGAAAATAACTGAAAGAAAGAGACAAATATTTGGTGAGTACCCGTATCATTTTATTCACAATGCAAAAAGAAAGGCGTATAATATATGCAACCACAACAAAAGCAGCACTGTCAACAATAATAATCTAAACAATACATTATACTACCCACTAACTCCATTACATCTAATATCCAAAACAATTCTTCCCATCTAAAAAACACACACATAGTAACAACTACCTCGAAAACTATTATGGACATTGTCAAATCTTAAAAAAACCGAAATCATAATAATGAATAAGCAGGTACATACAAAATAAATTTCCAAAATTGTTCCTCAATGTACATCGGAGAAACAAATAGAAATCTAAAAGCACTTATATATTAACACAAAAGAGACATCACTAATAATAATCTAACGAATGCATAAGTGATTCATAGAAATAAATTCAACCACAATTTCGATTTAAAAAATGCCACACTAATAAAAAGAGTAAACAATTTATTCAGAAGGAAAGTTCTCGAGAGCGCCACCATCCATTACTACCAAATTATCAATTTGTGCGCCATAATTTTCCCAATCTCACCTGTTCTTATGGAAATTATACACAAACAGACAAATATACATAATAAAAAGTTCAAAGAAACAGTTGAATTCCCTTCATTTTAACATCTCATGACATTGCACTACACATGAAGGAATTCTAAAATTAAAATATTCTGTTAATCTTTTTGAATGATTTGTGAGCTATTTTATAGTTGCCAACACTGTTTGGTTATAGATACGTAATTTGGAATAAAGCTCATTTTGTCTTTTTGCCTTGATAAAGTCCATCACGAGACGAAACGCGTAGGCGAGTTCAATTCAGTTTTCCTCTTGTCTTCTTTTTATTTAATCATATATATATATATATATATATATATATATATATATGGAGAGACAGAGACAGAGAAATAAAGAGAAAGAGAGAGAGAGATTCTTCATTTGTAAAGAGTTATTACGCGACCTAGGTTTTACCATGTGGTGTCTTTAGGCGATTCGCAATAATTGATTTTACCGTTTTTTGTGTTGTTTTTTTTTTTTTTAAGAAATTATGACTAAGTGTAAGTATACTACAAAATACCTGTTAGGTTCGTACAACCATGGATGAAAACGTTATAATTTCTTGTAATTTTAAAAATTGCGCGTTCAAAAATTCCCCGCCACGTGAGCGTTCAAAAAAACCACCGTTACGTTAGCGTTCTTAACAAAAACCGTAAACGGTAAAATCAGTTATTGAAATTCACCTGAAGACACCACTCATGGTAGAAACCTAGGTCGCGTAATAACTCGTTTACAAATGGAAAATATTCAAATTTTCTTCAATATAATTGTATTGAACACTTTTTAATACAAATGTGCACTGGTCTAATCTAATTTTATTATGGCCAGAAACTAAGTATAATATATATATATATATATATATATATTCCATTTGTAAACAAGTTCAGGTCACGTAATAACTCGTTTACAAATGTAAAATATTCCAAAGCTCTCCAATATAATTGCATTGAACACTTAATACAAATGTGTACTGGTCTAATTTTATTATGACCAAAAACTAAGTAATTAAACAATCAATATGACTAATATATAAATATATATTGAGCACTCTGGAAAAATAGTAGACTTTGATAAACAGTAGCTACTCTGGCGTGTAAGCATCGCTCATTCAGAGAAATGAATTAGAGCGCCCTAGCTATTGGGCGCGTATAATGATATGCGCTAAAAAGTCTGCCTACTTCCACCGAACGCCCATAGCCCAGAGGTAGATTCGCCGACTGACGATATTTCGGTCGGGTTTCAATCCTGGGTAAAAAAGCGATCGGAGTCTAACCGTACTGATGAGCTGTGATACGGCGAAACATATCTGTCTGCGGATGACAATATATATATATATATATATATATATATAGAGAGAGAGAGAGAGAGAGAGAGAGAAAGAATACAGGAGCGTTCATAAACACACATGAGAGCGTACGAAAGTAAACCAGGGTGAGAAAGAAGGAATATTAAAAACTTACTCATAAATAGAAATTTGTGTGTGTGTGTGTTACCTATAGACTCCGAAACGGCTAAACCGATTTTCTTGAAAATGTACACAGTTGTACTATAAGGGTCTGCAAGTGTTCTTAGCAAGGTTATGTGTCGAGGTACCCCCAATAAATATCGATAAGCAAAAAAATCGGGTTATAGAAGGAGTGGTCCGATTTTAATCAAATTTGATACTCTCATAGACAAAGACATAAGAAACAATATTTAGAAGTTTCAAGATTGCAGTTCTTACAATAGTGCAGAAAATCGATAATATATATATATAATGCAAGATGTTTGTGTGTGTCTGTTTATCTGTCTGTATTTTTTCAGCCCTTTTATTTTAGTTTTTGCTTCGCGTTTGGCTCTAAGTAGGTATAATTGTAGTTCTTAGTCTCAGCCATTATACCATTTACTCAGAGGACTTATTTAGCCTTCCAAATTCAGTTTACGACGAAAAAACTTATTTGATATCGATAGCAGGAAATCAAAATTTGACTTACATCCATTCAGTTTTCTTTCAGTCTACGGTTTCGCTTTAACTGGAAACAACTATTGCTTTTTAGTCTTTCGTGCCAACGTCCAAAGAGTCTGAGCTCCAGGACCATGGGTTAGTTTTAAAGCTTTCATTACACCCGAGAAACGCTGGGCTTTACTGCTAGTTATGAATAATGAAGCGAACCGGAGAGGGTGATTAAGAGTGATGGAAGGCCGGAGTGACATTAAGGCTGAGGGTGAATAAAAGTAGAACTGAAACGAAGAGCAGGATGGAGATATTTCCATTCTCTTGACAGATCGCTGGAACACGACTGCCTCTGTACGTGTCTGTTGCCATCTTGAGATTAGCGTCATGCCGGCCGCAAAAGGCCATCGCTTGAATGAGCATTCGAGCGTTCGCCTGACCGCTTCCTTTCAAGTCCAATTGGATCTGCAGCGACTCCATGTGTGAAGTCATTTGCACCCAGATCTTCTCCAAGGTTTCTTACCAAGCGGCTGACGGTCTCTCAGGCCGGCACAAGTGAAGAGGATAAAGATAGTGAAGGAAGAAAAAAGGACAAAGTATTTAAAAAGGGAGAGAGAGCAAAGGAGGAGGCGAATAAAATATAGTACATAAAGGGGAGGAGAGTATCGAGTTAGAGAATAGAATTCAAAAAGAGGGGAATAAAAATGAAATAAAAAAGGGATAAGTAAATAGCAGGTAATTACAAAGGAGAGTAAGGAAGAATAGAGTTAAACAAATTAGAGAAATGGTGAAGAGAGAAATTAAAATCAGTACGTGCATAAAAATACAATTAAAATCAGTACGTGCCTAAAAATATAATTAAAATCAGTATGTACCTAAAAAGAAAATTAAAATCTGTATGTGCCAAAAAATACAAATTAAAAAAATTAAAACAAAACCCCTAAAGATAAAATAGGCAAATGCAACTGTCACTTCTCCTATACAATTTCTTTTCTCGCACTTCCTGTCTCTAGAATTTCCTTTCAGTTTACCTGCTTCCCTGATAAATACAATCTTCAAAAATTTAAATGCAGTATCAATCGCCATTTTCTATCTTCTTGAATCTTGTTTTTCAATCTTCAATTCTCCATATTCTCAGTCCTCACTTTCACTTCCATTTCCTGTAAACCCCTGTGTTCAAGTAGCATTACTGTTTTGCTTTCTCCAAAAGTTTAAGTGCAACATCAATTGTCATCTTCTATGCTTTTGACTCTCATCTTTCTCTTATCCTTTCTTCGACATCCCCTGAACCTTCACTTTTTTCTTCCCTCTCCTCTCATTGTAACCCACTGCGCTAGAGTGGCAGATCTGCTTTGCTTGGAGTGAAACTATGATAAAAAATATATATAATTAAAAATTGGTTCTTTGCTTGTTATTTCAAGATACAACACTGGGTCAATACTTGTGTTAGGCACCATTTTATGCCTGAAGAATTTAGATATCAGTCCATCGTGACATAACAAACAAAGGTTAATTCTTTGACAGTTATCAAGTAGAAGGACTGGATAGAAAAAGGGGTAAAAAAGAAAACAGTGTAAAAAAAAATCTACTCCCTAAATCAACCTGAAAAATTTACAAGAACGTCTGGCTCTATGTTAGCAAAATTTGCGAGAACGTCGAGCTCTGTGTTAGCAAAATTGCAAGAACGTATGGCTCTTCGGTAGTAAAATTTGCAAAAACGCCTGATACCGTCAGCGGATGTGCGTTGTGGTGCAATGGATATCGGCTTAGAACGAGAAATCGGGGAGCCGAGTTCGAATTCCAGCCGAATTCATTGCATTTACTTAGGAGCAAATACCCTTGGGAAAGGTATTAATCCGTCAATTACTTCCAGTTATGGGTTATATAACAGGACAGATTGGGTTCTATAGCCTTGGCTGGTAACCAGTCTACCACAGAAAGCAATGGCAACCTACTGCTGGATAATCTTCTGCTCAGTTAGCCATGTCTCTTTCGAGACATGATCGCCCAAGCGTGTATCACGTATGGCACTTATCTGACTGACTGGATATAATAGTTGAAAATATGATTACGGCTTCTACTGGGCATAAAGTGGGGGATCAGTTTTATATTGTCATGAAGTAATAAACTGATCCACGAATAATTACTATTTAATAATATAATACATCTCTTACCCCTCTACCTATGAGTTCAATAATAGGACAGAATTGGGTTCTATTATCCTTAGCTGGTAACCATTCTGCCGCAGAAAGCAATGGCAACCTACTGCGGGATAATCTTCTGCCCAGTCAGTCATGTCTCTTTCGAAACATGATCGCACAAGCGTGTATCACGTATGGCACTTAACTGATCGTATTAGCAAAAATTGCAAGAATCTCTGGCTTCGCGTAAGCAAAATTTGCAGAAACATCTGGCTCTGTGTTACCAAGAATTGTAAGAATGCCTGGTTCCGTGTTTGCAAGTTTTGTAAAAACGCTTGGCACGCATTAGCAAAATTTACAAAAACATCCAACACTGTGTTGGCAAAATTTGTACGACCGCTTTGCGCCGTGTCAGAAAATTTTACAAAAACGTCTGGCTCGGTGTTAACGAAATATAAAGAAATGTGCGCATCTCTGCCATCAAAAATGACGTTAAGATATTTGAGAGCATTATTAGCTGTTTCCTTACAAGTTATCCCCCACCCCTGAGAGTGCGAGGTGGAAGTATAAATATGTTCATATATATATATATATATATATATATATGAACATTCTTTATTATAATAGAGAGTATATATATATATATATATAAACGTTCTTTATTATAATCGAGAAGATATATATATATATATATATATATATATATATATATATATAAACATTCTTTATTATAATAGAGAGTATATATATATATATATATAAACATTCTTTATTATAATAGAGAGTAGATATATATATATATATAAACGTTCTTTATTATAATCGAGAAGATATATATATATATATATATATATATATACTCTCTATTATAATAAAAACCGTTTACACATATATATGGAGAGAGAGAGAGAGAGACAAGTGACTGTTTAAATCACTATCATAGTCAAAGCTATTAGAACGAACGTCTAATGCTCTGCACTGAATTGTTTTATAACTGAACCCCCTTATATTCATATAATCTTTTATTTAAATCTTTTTTTAAAAATAACTTGGGCAGTTATCTGACCATTTCGTTGAGAAATTTTTCTCCCTTTTTTTTTTTAATTTTCTTCTTGTTATGAAGAAAATATCTTTTGCAACGTTTTTATAAGTTTTGGATTCGTAATAGCATTTAAGCGTTTGATGTTCTGTGCATCTGTCAACGAACCGCTTTGATAAGCGTTGACCGAAAAATAAACCACTTAAGACGACTTAGTTTCTTTTCAGAAGAAACTTTTAACACATCTCCACTTATTTGCGCACTATTTATGCTTTTTTCCCGACTAAAATTTATTTGATTTTGTAGATGTGTAACCGATATCAAACTTATACCCAGAGGCATAAGTTAAGCTTAGTGTTCGGTGTTAGAAATAAATATTTTGAATGTGGATTTTCATAACAAAACGAAACAGCATTTCTCATAGCTTGGCAGAACAGAATATTTTTATTATTTATTGGCGCAACATCTTATTCGGCTTAATACTTTCAGTCAGTTAAGTGCTATACGTGATCCACGCTTTGGGCGATCATGTCTCGAAAGTGATATGAGTGACTGGGCAGAAGATTATCCCGCAGTAGATTGCCATTGCTTTCTGCGGTAGACTGGCCGCCAGCCAAGGCTATAGAACCCAATCTGTCTTATTATTTAACACATCACTGAAGAGAAGAGACGGATTTATACCTTTCCCACGGGTATTTGTGCGCAAATGAATGCAAGGAATTCAACTGGAATTCGAACTCGGCACCCCGATCTCTCGTTCCAAGTCGATTTCCACTGCCCCACAACGCACAAGCGCTTAATACTTTACTTAGCGAAATCTAGAGATTATATCATTTTAAATGAATTATAAAAGGTGCGTAACGAGATATGAACATATTGCTGAATATGACGAGGAACAGTAACTTTTTTCTATCGCTCCAAGAAATACATAGAAGACTACGTTTGTTATGGTTTATCCAAGAAGCTGCTGCTCTTCTTTAACAATCACAGAGAAACTTTCCTGCCTACCATCCGAATGGATGACGCTAGTCTCCTAGAGAGGAACACACTGCGCCGCCTTGGCCTCATTCTCTCAAACGACCTCAAATGGAATGACTACATTGAATTCATAGCTTCATCTACTGTAAGGAAAATTGGGTCACTGTGTTTGGCCAGGAAGTTTTGCTCGTCAGAATCCATTTTGCACATTTATAAATCTACTATTCGGCCATTGAATACTGCTGAATGTCCTTGCTCTTCATCTTGAGGTTATCGACAAAATCCCAAGGAGTATCTGCAATATAATAGATCCTGACTTAGCAGCTCGCTTTTAGTCACTTTCTCACGGACGTGAAGTGGCTTTCCTCTGTCTTTTCTACAAGTATTTTCATGGCAATTGTCCTGACGGGCTTTTTCCCTGAGTCCCCGACCACATGAACATACGCTTGCTACAAGATTGGCAACTAGGTTTCATTCTTTACCGCCAAAATAGTTAAATGTAACCGCTTCTTCTACTCTAACAGTTTCTTTTATGGTACTTCCCTCTTTAAAAACTTTGAAACTCCCTTTCATTGCTCCTGCTTCCCTGATAACTACAACCTCCAAAAGTTTAAATGCAACGTCAATTGCCATCTTCTATCTTCTTGAATCCCGTTCATCTTTTATCCTTTCTTCAATATCTCATGTAACTAGTCTTTTCTCTTCCCTAATAGCTACAATTTCCGGAAATTCAAATGCAACATCAATTGCCATCCTCTATTTACTTGAATCCTATCTCTATCTTATATTTTCTTTAACAATCTGTACCTATTTTTTTTTCGCTCACTGTAACTCCTAGCGAACCAGTGACCGTCCTGTCTTGCTTGGAGTGAAATTATTACAAAAATATTTTTAGAAGAACCAGATCAGACCAAATATCCGTCCACCTCGTAATTTTCAGAGCAAAAAATACTTTTTGTTCTTCTAAATTTCTAGGATTATGAATCATCATTATTTACACTATTTATATGCTAACTATTGTCCTCATTTCTCTAGACATGGGCAATGGAATGGGAACAGTCTCTATCCATAGATTAAACAAAGGGTTCTCTTTAGAATTCCCAAATCAATATACATCTGAAGAAGGAGGGACGGTCCAACGACAGAAACGTTGTGATAACAACAATACAGTTGAGGACAATAGTCTGAATATAAAATAATGTAGAAATATGTTGTATAGCCTACATTTACCTTAGACGATTCTAAAAATTGTGCATTTTCAATACATCTCAACTTAATAAGTTTCAAGAGTGATTATTTTTATAAAATTCAAGAATAAAATTATGTATAACTACAATATATTATAGTCAATTTCTTAGCGTAGCTTAGATGTCGCACAAGGCTGAAATTAAGGGACACCCAGTGTGGATCTAACTTACGACTTAATTGTAATGATTCTAGCGAGACAAGCATGCTAACCATTACACCACCTCGAGATTCCCACATAGTTAAGTTAACTGGATAGTTATATTTAATAACCCAACCATATAGTTGATTTTCTAAGATCCACTTAGATGTGGCACAAGGCCGAAATTTTGGGCTACACAGTGAGAATCGAGCTCACTACTCAGTTGTAATAGGTTTTACTTGATGACCATTACACCACTCCGAGGTGCCCAACTACAATATATACAATACAATATGTATAATCATTTTTATTTTCAAAGCAATAAGGAAGACCAAAGTGCAAATCGGTCGACGCTTATTAACTCAAAGCAAGAAAAAAAATACTCATGAGTATAAGAAACACTGACGTTAGCTCAATGGTAGAATGTTCGCCTACGGTTGCGAATTCGTTCCCAAGCAGGGTCATACCAAAGACTTTAAAAATGGTACTCGTCGTCTCTCTGCTAAGCACTCAGAAATAAAGAGAATGATTAGGGGACAGTGGCGAAATCCAGGGATAGATGTCGCACCTAGACCCCACCGCAAGGTAGCACCGAAAGAAAAGGGGGCCTTTGGGTCGAAACTCGATCTAGCGGTCGACCAACTTACTTAAAGGAAATGCTGGACAACGCCTCAACTGCAATTTATGGAACAATACAACAAAGATAAAGATATTCGTTTGGCATAGTAATGGACATGGAGAGCTGAACAAACTACTGTTCAGGGAATACGCTTCATGTCTCGCTTTTATAATGTACCAGGAAGGCCGTAGAATGCATGTAACAACAAAAATGAGGATATGAATTTCATGAATTAATGGAGAGTACATAATCTGGGAAATTCTGATGCAGGAAGGTCAGAGAAGTTATCGGCTGAAATGTAATTGTTAAAATAAAAAATGAAGACTCTAACTTGAATAACTCATCGAATAACAATATTGTCAGCACCATCAAAAACAGAGAAGAAGGACGAAAAAATGTGCCAGTCAATACTTGATAATGAAAATGAACATGCCAATTTTAATAATTTTTAAAATTGTCTGAATATTCTATTTCAGATCTTCAGTAAATTATTTGGAGAACAGAGAGCATGTTGGTTCAAAGATTATATATGAATTGAATTCTACATATATATATATATATATATATATATATATATATATATATGTATGTATGTATATATATATATATATTAAATTCGTTTCATCGACAACCTTTAATATTATGGAAAATTCAAAAATCTGTTTGAATGTGTGTGATATATATATATATATAAAACCAATTCCATATATATATATATATATATATATATATATATATATATATATATATATATATATATATGTTGAATTCGTTTCAGCGACAGTCTATAATATTATTAGGTTGTCCCAAAAGTTCCTAAACACTTGCAAAAAATTGAAATTTTACTTGCAAAAACAACAAGTTATTGCTCAAAATAAAGACCATCTTTTTCCAAGACTTTCTGCCATCGATCTGCAACCTTTCGGATCTGGTCAAAGTACCATTCAGCCGGACTTCGAATCAAAGAATTCTTGACACGCTTCCTCGATTTCATCAAACGAATCGAATCGGCTGTCCTTCAGAAAGTGTTGCATTGAGCGGAAAAGGCCGTAATCTGATAGAGCACAGTCAGGACTGTAGGCTGAATGTGGCAGAACCTCAACCCCGTCCAGCTCTTCAAATTTGTTTTTGGTCTTCCTGGCGGTGTGTGGCTTGGCATTGTCCTGCTCATCAAAGCGCGCTTTTGGTTGATCAGAGCCGGGTACTTTTACTTCAACTTTTCGTAGACCCGCTCAAGTTGCTGACAGTAAAGTTCGGCACTGATGGCACGACCATTCAGAACCAACTCAAAATGCACGATTCCTTCAAAGTTCCACCAAACGCACAACATGACTTTCTCACCGAATCGATCTTGTTTTGGAACCGACGGTGTCTCTTGCCCTTTCTGAACCCATCGCTTGTCTCGATTGTGCTGGACCAGATAGACCCATTTCTCGTCGGATATCACAATGCGCTTCCAAAAATGCTCGTCCAATGGATTGCTGATCAATTGACGGCAATTTTCAACTCGTCTGTTGGCTTGTGCTTCGATGAGTTCGTGCGGATCTTGGCGCAGCTTTTTGTGAACAAAATCAAGATGCTTTAAATGTCGGTGAATTGTCGATTTTCCGACTCCAAGTTCATCAGCCAATTCTCGAGTGCTCGATGAAGGCGCAATATCCAACCCGGTTTGCAAGACTCCATCATCCAACTTTAACGGCCGTTCCGAACGAGGCTTATCTTCAAGACTCATGTCGCCAGAATCGAAACGCTGGTACCACTTTGAGATCGCTGCATCTGCAATTGTTCCTTCACCTTCGGCAGCACAAAAACCTCTTCTGCAGCTTTTCTGGTTGAAAGACCTCGCTTCCTGCAGTAACGAATCAAAACTCGCAGCTAAGTTTTATCAATTGCCATCTGGAATACAAAGAGGAAGATCGCTATAACAATATAAATATGTTAAATTCGAAAACCGGTTTGAATGTGTGTGTGTGTGTGTGTGTGTGTGTGTGTGTGTGTGTGTGTGTGGAGAAAGAAACCGGAAATAGGCGTGTAAAACAGAAAATCGTAGCTATAAGAAAGGGAAAGGAAGAAAGAAAAGGAAGGTGGTGAAGAAAAAAAAAAGAAAAAGAAGGAGGCCAAAAGTTTAGTTAGATTTTCAGACAGGACGAAACGCTGGCCAGGAGGTTGAAGGAAAGATAACTAGATGCATTTAAAAAACAAAAACTAATACATGAGGAAAGATGACGACCTTCGCTCAGCTTTGCCGAATTTTTACAAAAGATTTTCCGTTTCAAACTAAAACAGTTTCTGACTATTGTTAAAATCAAAATAATTTACGCAAAAATTTACCTCAAGTATAAAAAGAGAAAGACCCAAAATGAATATATGATGTAAGTAAATAATATATCTAAAGGAAAAAAACAACTATTATAGGAAAATTCAAAATTTAGACCTCTCGACCACGGATGACCATTAGTCTAATGTGATCTGGCACGTCTTAGAGCTCTCGACCACGGATGACCATTAGTCTAAACGAGGTTTTAATCAAGCCTATATAACACAGTTTTCGATTCATCGCAACAACCATAACATAAACATTTAGACAACAAAACTTTATTTTTATCAAATTTGGTGTCCATTTCCATCATGGTATGCTCTTTTGAGCGAAAAAGTTGTGGTAAGAACCTTATCAGACTGAATAAGACCAAACCCTCCCCGAAGACACCAACGACGGAATAGACAAATATCCACTACCTCAACGTTCAAACCGGCAGAAGTGGGCAGCGCGAGTCGGGCTGTTGTAACCAAGGTTGTCCCTGACATATCAAGCATCTGACAACCCGATGCAATCAGGTTTGTCAAATCTTACCTGTCTTAATCCCCTTAAATCCGCGAGGATGACACTTCTGGCCAAATGTGTGGGATTCTACACGCGCAGAATCAAATTACCGCAAATGCCTCAAATTCTATTTGATACCTAGCCATCTACGCCACCGCTACCAAAAGAGAGAAAAGGAATAGGGAGAAAGAGGATTGGGATCTCGATGGTCGAATGAAAGCGTATACCGACGACGACGAGACTTTACATTCGGAAGAAATTGGAGAGCCTGAGAAAATTGACTATTTGTCTATACTTCTGAGATAAGATAGTATTTTCATTATTTACATTGTTGAGACAGTTGTCCTCATCTTTATTGGCATGTTACGAAGTCTCGGTCATTGTACGCACTGGACTTCTACAGAGAAAGGAATTTTGAACCGAACCCTAGATAACTGGGGTATTCCATGCGTCATGTCACTTCCAGATGACATGTATTTATCTCCATTTAACTCAAATCTACAAGTTATTTGTTCATCAATGCTGTAGACTGATATTGAACTTACAACTCTTTGGGTCAAGTCACTGGAACTAACCAACGTCTATATCCACTTAAGGATATATGGCCCAATGGATATTGTTGTGGGATCGACCCTTTGTACATAAGATTATGGACCCGCCTGTGAGTACATATAATCCTGCCTGTAGAGAGAACGGCAGTTGTAAGCCGGCATTTGCCTCTGCAACTATAACACTGTCAGCTCTCTGCTTTCGGGTGGAGGGCGCTCTCTGCTTCCGAGCAGAGAGTAATAACCCAGTCGTGGTTCCGCCGAAGGGTAGAATCACGACTGGGCAAAAATAGACAGACATTTTTTGGCCGGGCCATATTGCCCGGAAATCCCAGTCATAAACTGAGCATGTGTCACATGTTGCCCTTACTGGGAAGGACAACTAAATATAGTAGTAAGCCGGCATTTGCCTCTGCAACTATGACACTGTCAGCTCTCTGTCTTCGGGTAGAGGGCGCTCTCTGCTTCCGAGCAGAGAGCAATAACCCAGTCGTAGTTCCGTCGAAGGGTGGAATCACGTCTGGGCAAAAATAGACAGACATTTTTTGGCCGGGCCATATAGCCCGGAAATCTCAGTCAAAACTGACCATGTGTCACATGTTCCCCTTACTGGGAGGGACAACTAAATATAGTTGTAATCCGGCATTTGCCTCTGCAACTATGACGCTGTCAGCACTCTGTCTTCGGGTAGAGAGCGCTCTCTGTTTCCGAACAGAGAGATCTAAACCCAGTCGTCGTTCTGCCGAGGAGTAGAATCACGACTCGGTAAAAATAGACAGACATTTTTTGGCCCGGCTATATGGCCGGCAAGACCCACTATCAAATGACCTTGTGTCACATCTAGCCTTGCATGGGAAGTTTGTTAAATACCGTTGTAAGTTGGTCTGTTGTTTATTTGGATTTGGATCTGGAATCACAGTTGTATTTGCAGTTGTTCTGATCTCCACTCAGCTAGAATCAGTTACCCGGACCTACTATTTCACTTCAAGACTGTATATATTTATTTCTTCTGATAGTTTTCCTAAATTGACTAACCCGCGTTTCAGTTCGTATATTACGTTCAATATAACTTACATTTTCAATCTCCATATCTGTTTTTGTTATTTATTCGGTGCGATTCCTCACCCGGAATCCACAACAGATATACATGGTATTTAGAGGTGGCCTCGCCCATAAAATGAATATTATATATCACAGGGATCAAAAAAAGGGTTAGCACCTGAAGAAGGCCAGAGCGTGCAACAGCCGAAACATCGTAAACATGACAATAGAGAAAGAAGACAGTTTCGGAAATAAGAACCGCTGTTTGTTTTATGACAAAATCTTACAAGCACGAGAAAATGACGAAATTTTGAACCAAAAAAAAAAAAAAAAAAGAAGAAAAAAATTTAGATATTGGATTTTCAGAAATAAGATTCATCTTCTTTTTAGTTACGCTGCGGAAAATAAAGACACTGGGAAAATTATAGTAACATGAGTTAAAAATAGATTTCATTTCTCTTAAAGTCATACAACCGAGAGGGAAAAATAATAGATTTTAGGTGTAAAGAAAAAGTAGAGAAGGCGAACTTTTCATCACTTCGAATTGCTTCTGTTATCAAGGGACTTGGAGTTTTTCTATTAAAGCCAAGTTTGCAAAGATGAAATTACTACGCGGATAAAAGTTGCAAAAAAAAAATTGACAGGAACACGAATATAGGATGAGAAGTATTCAAAACCAGGAACCAAAAATAAAAAGAAATAAAATTGAACGAAAGGTAAAAGACAAAAAAAAAAAAACATTGGACGGGTCAAGATGGACATGGTGTCAAAGAGGACATTTGAAGAAACAATATGACACCCTCTATCCCAATACAATTTTATAAGAAGCAATTAATAATCGCAATTTAGACAGCCATTCATAAAATAAGTGCAATGAGCACGTTGATGTGATATAATGTTTTTTGACAAAATCCAAAGAAGGATCTGGGATGTAACGGATCATGACTTGACATCTCGACTTCATTCACATTCTTACCGACGTAACATGGCTTCCCTCTGTCTTTTCTACAAATATATCCACGGAAACGGTGATGAGCTTGTTTTCTCTGGTGCCTGAACACGTGAATATAAGAGCTCCACTAGGTTCGCTTGGAGGACCCACCACCAAGTTACTGTTTAAATAATTAAATGTAATCTCCACTTCTACTCCAACAGATTCTTTTCTCACACTTACCGCCTATGGAAATTTTTTCATTTACTTACTTCCCTGATAACTAGAACCTCCAAAAGTTCAAAGGAAATGTCAATTGCCATCTTCTATCTTCTTGAATACCATTTATCTTTTATCCTTTCTTCAATATCTCATGTAGTTAGTCCTATCTCTTCCCTGTATTTCAACCTCCAAAAGTTTAAATGCAACGTCAATTGCCATCTTCGATCTTCTTGTATCCCATTCATCTTTTTTTCTTTCTTCAATATCCCCTGTACCTAGTCCTATCGCTTCCCTGATAACTACAAGCGCCAAAGGTTTAAATGCAACGTCAATTGCCATCTTCTATCTTCTTGAATCCCATTCATCTTTTATCCTTTCTTCAATATCCCCTGTACCTAGTCCTATCTCTTCCCTGATAACTACAAGCGCCAAAGGTTTAAATGCAACGTCAATTGCCATCTTCTATCTTCTTAAATCCCATTCATCTTTTATCCTTTCTTCAATATCCCCTGTACCTAGTCCTATCTCTTCCCTGATAACTACAACCTCCAAAAGTTTAAATGCAACGTCAACTGACATCTTCTGTCTTCTTGAAATCCATTCATCTTTTATCCTTTCTTCAATATCCCCTGTACCTAGTCCTATCTCTTCCCTGATAACTACAACCTCCAAAAGTTTAAATGCAACGTCAATTGACATCTTCTGTCTTCTTGAATCCATTCATCTTTTATCCTTACTTCAGTATACCCTGTACCTAGTCCAGTCAATTCCGTGATAACTACAACCTCCAAAAGTTTAAATGCAACGTCAATTGACATCTGTCTTCTTGAATCCCGTTCATCTGTTATCCTTACTTCAGTATACCCTGTACCTAGTCCAGTCAATTCCGTGATAACTACAACCTCCAAAAGTTTAAATGCAACGTCAATTGCCATCTTCTATCTGCTTGAATCCCGTTCATCTTTTATCCTTTCTTCAATATCCCCTGTACCTAGTCCTATCTCTTCCCTGATAACTACAACCTCCAAAAGTTTAAATGCAACGTCAATTGCCATCTTCTATCTTCTTGAATCCCATTCATCTTTTATCGTTTCTTCAATATCCCCTGCACCAGGTCCTAACTTTTCCCTGATAACTGCAACCTCCAAAGGTTTAAATGACACGTCAATTGCCATCTTCTGTCTTCTTGAATCCCATTCATCTTTTATCCTTTCTTCAATACTGTACCTAGTTCTATCTTTTCCCTCATAACTACCACCTCCCAAAGTTTAAATGCAACGGCAATTGCCATCCTCTATCTTCTTGAATCCCATTCATCTTTTATCCTTTCTTCAATATCTCATATACCTCTTCTTTTTCTCATTGCAGCTCCCACCCTTCTCCCTAGAAGGAAATGATTAAAAAAATTCAAGAAATAGAAAGAAGGCAAAAAGATATTTTGATTGATTCATTCATTTTCTACCGCTTCGCCGTTGTATAATACCAGACAAGATATTAATATATATATATATATATATATATATATATAAATGCAGACTTATCACTATACTCGTTTCGGAAAACCCTCCGCGTATATACGCGGAGGGAGAAATTTTTGTAAATAAAGAAAGAGCTAAGCACACGAACATCAGCCAAAGCGATTTGGGCCGGGCCAGTACATAGCCCAAACAAAAAACCCAGGACCAATAATCAATAACAAAAAAGCGCTCAATACGTAATAAATTAACATAGTGAGCCAACAAACCTACTAAGGTTTCACCTAAACGGATCTTCAGGGAAGGTTGGCTCCAACCTTCCCTGAAGATCCGTTTAGGTGAAACCTTAGTAGGTTTGTTGGCTCACTATGTTAATTTACTTGTATATATATATATGATACAGGGAAACAGATCTGTCTGCGGTTGACTATTTAAACTCTCACACCCTGATTGAGCACTCTTGAAGAATGGTAGATTTGGAAAAACAGTAGTTACTCTAGCTTCTACGCATCGGTCATTCAGTAATGAATTAGAGCACTCTAACTACTGGCGCATGATACATCATACGCTACAAGTCTGTCTCCTTCTACTGAGCGCTCATAGCTCAGAGGTAGAATTGGCGACTGATGCCAATTCGGTCGGGTTTCAATCCTGAGTTAAAAGCAATGGGATGTCTAACTGTACTGATGAGCTGTGATACAGCGAAACAGATCTGTCTGCGGATGACTATATATACTTTATTTTGAACAAATATTATTGTTGTTTTATAACCCAACACTCTGAGTCAATACACCCTTCATTATTATTTAAGTGTTCTTCATTAATGCAGTTATTGAAAATTCTATTCTTGAGTCTCGGTTTCAACCAAACTGCTCACGACTTAAGAACTTCTCAGAAAGTCAGAGTGATCTCATTACTAAAGGAATTACTTTTACATTTATTTTCCATAGCTTCTTCAGTTCCCTATCCATACCCTGCTGTTTTTCAACCTTTTCAGTTTCTTTAAATTTCTGACTTGTATCCTATGGAACAGCAAAATTTAATAATTTGACACTGGTTACTTTCTATAACAATGAAGTCTTGTTTTCGTGATTCAATGTCATGAATCTGTCTAGGCTACGAAATCCCATATCTTGTGACTCTCATTCTCATACCACTGCATCTAGCTTGTGGTTCTTTGTTTCTGTCTTTCTTTCTTTATTTATTTATTCCTTCTTTCTAAACTTAGTAACCATTTCTTTCTTTCTTTTTCTTGCTTTCTTTCTCTCTCTACATTTAGCAGACCATTTCTTTCTTTCTTTCTTTCTTTCTCTTTTCTAAATTAACATACTGTTTCTTTTTTCTTTCTTTCTTTCTACATTTAACACACCATTTCTTTCCTTCTTTCCTTCTTTCTTTTTTCTTTCTTTCCTTCCTTCCTTCTTTCCTTCCTTCATTCTTTCTTTCTACATTTATCACACCATTTCTTTCTTTTTTCTTTCTAAACTTAGCACGCCATTTTTTCTTTCTTTCTCTCTACATTTAGCAGACCATTTCTTTCTTTCTTTCTTTCTTTCTTTTTCTTTCTTCCTAAATTAACATACTGTTTCTTTTTTTCTTTCTTTCTTTCTTTCTTTCTACATTTAACACACCATTTCTTTCCTTCTTTCCTTCTTTCTTTTTTCTTTGTTTCTTTCCTTCCTTCTTTCCTTCTTTCATTCTTTCTTTCTACATTTATCACACCATTTCTTTCTTTTTCTTTCTAAACTTAGCACGCCATTTTTTCTTTCTTTCTCTCTACATTTAGCAGATCATTTCTTTCTTTCTTTCTTTTTCTTTCTTCCTAAATTAACACACTGTTTCTTTCTTTTTAAATTTAGCACACTCTTTCTTTATTTTTAAATTTGCAAACGATTTCTTTCTTTCCTTCTTTTTTTGTACATTTAGCACACCCTTTATTTATTTTTTATTTATTTATTTATTTTTACGTTTAGCACACCATTTCTTTCTTTCTTTCTTTCTTTTTAAATTTAGCACATTGTTTCTTTTTTTCTTTATTTATTTCTAAATTTATCACACTGTTTCTTTCTTCATTTAGCAAACCATTTCTTTTTTACTAAATTTTGTACGCCATTTCTTTCCTTCTACATTTTAAAAACCACAAGTCTTTGTACAAACGTTGCTTGTCTTGAGAAAAAAAAAGTTGCTTCTCATAAATAATGCGACAAAACAAATGAAGCTCAGGCAGCGTGAATGGAATGCAATTTAAACGTAAGTAACATGATGGGGAGCATGCTCATGTTGAAATGTTCCGTCAGTTTTTTCGTCTGTAAGTGCAATTAATCAGATAGATTAATATAAATTCTTATAAAACTCTCCAGCCATTTTGTTCATTCCCTTTTGGCTGGGACATTAGTGGTTAACACGTATAATTATCTTTATGTATTTTAAGGGATCGGTGGATCCTGTATAATTTTTCAGAATGTGAATCTTAAAATATTCGTCGAAATCACAGGCATTTGGAATAAATTCAATCATTAAACGCATGAAAATTATTACATATACAATCTATTAACAGGAAATAATTAGATAATTAATAATTTCTTACACTTCAATGCATTATTATTATTATTATTTTATCTTAATATGGTCGTCTTTTATCACTAAATTTTGGGTTAATACAGTCTGTCAGTTAAGTACCATACAGGATACACGTTTGGGCGATCATGTCTCGAACTGGACAAAAGATTTTCACGCACTAGGTTGCCATTACTTTCAGCAGTAGACACTGGTTGCTAACCAAGGCTATGGAAGCCAATCTGTCCCGCTGTTTAACCCATAGCTGGAGTGTGAAGAGACGGATTAATAGCTTTCCCATGTGAATGCAATGAATTCAACTGGAATTCGAACTCGGTCCACCGATTTCTCAGGCCGATATCCACCGCACCATAACGCAGATCCTCGGTTAATAAACTCTTTTTTATTATTATATTAGTTGTACTTTTACGCTATTTTTTACAATATTTACTTTTTATCGCAACATTTATGCTTATAAAGCTAGGCCAGATGTTTTATATATATATTTCTTTCTCGTCTTTCCGTCTTAATTTTCTATATTTTATTTATAATTTTCTTTTATAAGTTTTAATTATTTTAACTATATTTATAATATAATACTACTAGTGGTTATCTATTAACTTGTATTAAAAGGTATGATTTACAATTAATTTTTACCGTAAATATATCCCATTATATTTAAAACTAAATTTTAATGTTATATTTTCCATGTCATGTTTTTCTAAGAAAGCAAATCGTTTGTAATAGACGTTGGTGTCGATCTAAAACGTTCATTTCAACTGCCTTTCTATCTTTACTTTTCGTTCTATTTCTTTATTCTTTTTCTTTCTCTTTCTCTTCTTTCCGTTTTAATTTTCTTTATTTTGTTTTATAAGTTTTAATTATTTCAACTATATTTATAATATTATATTACTAGTGGTTATATTTTAATTTATGTTAAAAAGTATGATTTACAATTTATTTATTATTTTTTAACGTAAATATATCCCATTATAACACTAAATTTTAATGTTAAATTTCCATGTCATATTTTTTCTAAGAAAGCAGTTGAATTGCAATTGACGCAGACGTCGATCTAAGACGTTAACTATTTTCTTTTTATACTGTTCGTTCTATTTCACTTTTTTGTTTTTGTCTTTCTCTTCTTTCCATTTATCAATTGTCTATATTTTATTTTGATTTTTCTTTCTCTCTTTGGTTTTTTTTTTGGAATGAGCGAGGAATTGTTTTTGTAGATTACCGTTACAAATGTCTATTCTAGACACAGGCACGTAAGCGTCTGTGTGTAACTATTTTTCGGAAAATTTATTTTTGGGGGATTATTTTGAATATTATTAGTTGCCGTATCTTGGTCTAACGAGCAGCTTTTTGCTGTGAAATACGTATTACCCATGAAATTGTAGAATATCTAAAAAAGTTTATATATATATATATATATATATATATATATATATATGTGTGTGTGTGTGTGTGTGTGTGTGTGTGTGTGTGTGTGTGTGTGTGTGTGTGTTGACCAAAATAGTTCTAAGATTTTTCATGTTCATTTCTGATCAGTTTCAAATAAAGGTAAATCTTTCTAAAGGGGAAAAACAGTTTGTAGCCAATTTTAGAAGCATACATCATTTATTGCGAAGTAACATTAAGAATTCTACAACTACGGTTGGCAACGAGTGAAAATCCTCGTAGTAGCCGTAAAATTGATGGTGAGAAAATGTCTTCCGTGGAAATATACACGGAGTGGATAGCAGAAGAATCGTTGCAGAGGGCAGAGTGCGGAGGGGGGAGAATATTTAATGCGTTTTTGGGAAAGTGAAGTCAGTCAATGTATGACGTAAAAGTATTTCAGCAGGTTTACAATTGGGAATGAATCACTTAAAGATATTTCGTAAAAGGACGGTTGGTCAGCATTTAGGACACTAAAACGCTTAGACAGATCAGAAAATAGCTAGCTAGCTAGATTAACCATACGGCGATATGAGAGAGAAAAAAAGGTGACCTTTCAATGACTATCCGGTGTCGGTGATCGAACCTTTGTTAAATTCAGATTTTTTCCCTCAGGACAAATCTTCTGGTTACACAATTTTGTTACTTATTCTTTTGTTTAAAATATCAATAAACGAAATGAATTCATGAAACGGGGCGATTCAATCATTTCTGCATCCACTCGCCATATATCTGTCAATCTTGCAACAATCCCAGTCATTAAAGGTTCTTTTCTATTTAAGCGACATTTTTCTCTAGCCTATTTTGGTGCAGCCAAATGTGTAAACCATTGTGTATTTAGGCGAACCTATCTTTCAGGATAGAAAAATTATAACTGAACTAGCAGTATAGCCCGGCGTTGCTCGGGTGTAATGAAAGCTTTAAAACTAATCCATGGTCCTGGAGCTCAGACTCTTTGGACGTTGGCACGAAAGACTAAAAAGCAATAGTTGTTTCCAGTCAAAGCGAAACCGTAGACTGAAAGTCAAATTTTGATTTCCGGTATCGATGTCAAATAAGTTTTCCGTCGCAAACTGAATTTTGAAGGCTAAATAAGTCCGCTGAGTAAATAGTATCATGGTTGAGACTAAGAACTACAATTATACCTACTTAGAGCCAAACCCGAAGCAAAGACTAAAATAAAAGGACTGAAAACCTGATTTTGATCAGACCCGATAGGTTATCGGAGTCAAATAAGTCATTCAAGAATAACCTAACGTAAGTAAGTCCACGAAAACTTATCGTACCCATCGGGAGTAAAATTGGAGAAAATGAGCCATATTGATGGCTGAATATCGGTTTTTTATCAGATTCGATAGAATATCAGGGGTATGGATTTCCGATATCGGGGAAAAGTAGTCATCTGAGAAGATTTACTAATGTTTGAAACTAAAAACTATAATTTTACCAAGTTAAAGCAAATTCTGCAGCAAGAACCACGATAAAAGGGCTGAAATCCTTATCTTGATCAGATCTGATCTGATATCGGGGTATCGCTTTCCGATATCGGGGTGGGGCGGATCGGAAAAAATAAGCAGCCCATGATCTGACCGGAAGTCTAAAGAATATTTGTGTGAAGTTTGGTGAGAATCGGATAAACATTGCAGATTTGTATAAAGGACATACAGACAGACAGATGCACATACAAACATCTTGCCTTTTATATATACTAGCATCATAACCCGGCGTTGCCCGTGCAACTCAGAATATTTTAGTAGTAGGAGAAGCATTAAAAAAATGTATTTTCTTTTGCTTTGCGTAAATGTGATTTGATTTTTTTTTTTTTTTTGTGATATTGTAAACAACATTGCGTTTGTTTTTGTTTCAAAATTACGGGGGAAAATATTTACATTTTTTGTTGACTAAATGAATTTAACATAAAAATAAAAATTATTCATTTTTTTTACTGAAATTAGAAATATAAAAACTATTACGCTCTCAGTTCAGAAATTTTCAAAGAATATTTAAAAATGTAGACATTTAATTTTAGAGGAAAAAGTTATATTAATGCCACACGAATTTACAGACAGTTGATTTCCTGCGTGAAATATTTAGCAAAAAAAAAGCTTTATTTTTTTTAATTTTATTTTCTGAAGCATGAAATGTTAAATCTGTAAAAAAAAGACTTAAATAATTAAATTAACCATTGTCACTTTTTTTTACATATATATATATTTTTTGTTTGAAAAAAATTTTTTTTAAATATTTCTTTTGTTTCAAATTTACGGGGAAAAATGTTCCCATTTTTTGTTGACCAAATGATTTTGTAAAACGTCGAAATAAGAATTAATTATAAAGGCTCATTTATTTTTTTTTTAGTCGCGTTTGATACGTGTGATTTGATTTCTGTGACGTAATCTAGCAAACATCTTAGATGTTTTACGGAGCAAATGTAAACAATAGGCACCATTGGCCAAAAATTGCGAAAAGGAAAATTGCTGAACTTAAACTCAAAAAGTATGTGTCGACCTGGCTTCCCTGTAGATATGTATCCCTAGAAAGTTTGAATGTCGTAGCTTAAAAAATGTAGGCATGCGTAAATTGCAGTCACACACAGACTCACAGATTGCCTTTTATATATATATATATATAGATAGATAGATGACTCCTGTACCTGGAGGTGCACATCCACAAGAAAGGGAAAGCTTAGGAAGAGTCGGAATTAATTATATCAGTGACATATTATGGATTAAGTGAACCAAACTCTACAGGTGAGAGTGACACATTACCAAGACAGGTGAATAGATGAAGACATTTTTTTTTTATTTCTTGTGCGGATTTTATTTTCCCTCCTTTTCTCTCTCTCTCTCTCTCTCTCTCTCTCTCTCTCTCTCTCTCTCTCTCTCTCTCTCTTTGGTGCAAATAAAATTTCCGATTCCATTTTAGACAAGGTGGATAGAAAGGATTATAGATCAAGTCAAGGTTGAAAACAGTCACATTTTCAGAAATATATGTGTGCGGTTTACATTTGGTGAAAAAAAAGAAAAAAATGTTGTATAAGTAAAGAGAGAGAGAGAGAGAGAAAGAGAGAGAGAGGGACGGTTAAATGAAAAGAAAAGAAAAGAAAAGAAAAGAAAAGAAAAGAAGGAAAACAATCAATGAACAAAGGTGTTGAATAACAAGAAAGAAAATGGCAGTGGAGAAAGAAAGAAAGAAAGAAAGAAAGAAAGAAAGAAAGAAAGAAAGAAAGAAAGAAAGGGTAAACAATAAAAAAGTGTGAAAAAGAAAAAATATCAAAGTATAAGAAATTGACAGAGGAGAAAGAAAGAAAGCAACAAACAAACAAACAAACAAAACGACAAGTTAGAAAGAAAGAAACAAAGCAACAAAAAAAAGAAATTTCAATGAATGAATAAGGATAAAAAAGGAAATTAAAAATTAGAAAGAAAAACCAAGAAAGAGAAAAATGCGTGAACAAACAAGTAGAAAAATGAAAAAATCGAATGAAAAAAAGAAAATAAAAAATGATAAAGAACGAAAGAAAAAAAATGAACGAACGAAGAACGAATGAACGAATTAAAAGAAACAGAAAAATACCAATGAAAAGAGAAAAAGAAGATGAAAAAAAGAAGGAAAAAGAAAAAGAAGAAAACGGTATGAATGTGAAGAGATTTAAATAAAATTTCTAATATCAAGAAATAAATGTAAAAGAAAGAAAGAAAGAAAGAAAGAAAGAAAGAAAGAAAGAATGGATGTCGGAATATGAATGAAAAGAACGAAACATGCCGCATTATCGAATGTAAATATCTAAAAAAAAAAGATGAATGTTTCTCTCGAGTTAGCAAACAGTAGAAATCTTTATAAACAATGACAGCAAAGAACCAAAATTCTATTACTTAAATCCGTGCAAATCCGTTCAGGGCTTTTTAGTCATTCAGTTATTCAGTTCAATTGAAATCAAATCGGTTTTATTTCGTTTGTCTTTTGGGGTTTACCGCTTTTTCCCACTGTGATTTCATTGGTTTGTCTTGCTTTTAATGTCCTCTGGGGAAAAAAATATGGCCGAGAAGGAAAGTCGAGATTACACGTGGTTGAACTTCATCGCGTGTGTAACCATAGAGAAGCCGGGTACGAGTTTACGCGTGAAAACACCTTATTTAATGGCTATTTGTATTGGTTTATGATGGTTCGATTTTACAAAGTACACGAAGCGACAAACAGGGACAGATAAACATAAAGAGACAGAATTTGTCAGGAAAAGCTTGTCTTTTGCCTGATGAAGGGTAGAGATAAAAGTGTATTACCTATCGGCCCCAGTTTCCGGTGGTCGAGCACAAATAAATGACAAGAATTCAAATGCTGATTTTCAAACTACACCTTCCAAAGAAGATAACAACACAATCACCCTAACAGTATATAGTCAGTCAGTCAGGTAAGTATACGATATACGATTGGGCGATCATGTCTCTTTCGAGACTGGGCAGAAGATTATCCCGCAGTAGGTTGCCATTACTTTCTGCGGTAGACTGGTTGCCAGCCAAGGCTATAGAACCCAATCTGTCCTGTTATTTGACTCATAGCTAGAAAGGGAAGAGATGTATTATTAAGTAGTAATTAGTGGGGGATTAGTTTATTACTTCATAACAATATAAAACTGATCACCCACTTTATGCCCAGTAGAAACCTTAATCATGTTTTCAACTATTATATTCATTCAGTCAGTTAAGTGCCACACGTGATACACGCTTTGGATGATCATGTCTAGAAAAAAGACATGGCTGACTGGGCCGAAGATTATCACGCAGTATGTTGCCATTACTTTCTGCGGTAGACTGGTTACCATCCAAGTCTATAGAACCCAATCTGTCCTGTTATTTGACCCATAGTAGCACGCTTAAATTCATGTAATTGGAGTCCCAGGGAAAAAACTCTCACCGGAGAAGTTGTCATGAAAATGGAGGGAAGAGACGGATTAATACCTTCCCCAAAGGTATTTTTGCGTAAGTGAAAGCATGGAATTCCACTGAAATTCGAACTCGCCTCCCTGATTTCTCGCTCCGAGCCGCTATCCACTACACCACAAGGCACATCCCTAGTAGCATGCTTAAATTCATGTAATTGGAGCGCCAGAGAAAAAACCTGACCAGAGATGACACCACAGTTTACTCTCGCCTCCTACAAAAATCTGGTGTAGGCGTCAAAGCTAACCTCGCAGCCGAGATTGAAACAGACCTCCAATCCATATTGGACTGGGGTAAGAAATGGCTAGTAAATTTTAATGCTTTTAAAACGAAGCTACTCTCAATTAACCATCATCGACAATCTCACCTACCTCCCATTAGCATGGAACCAGGCTTGCCTCCCAGAGAGTAAAACACTACGCCTCCTTGGTCTCACACTTTCAGCGGACCTCAAATGGAATGACTATATCGAATCCATTGCTAAATCCGCTGCCATGAAAGTCGGTTCTCTGTGTAGGGCCCGGAAGTTTTTTCCGTGTAAATCTATCCTGCACATTTATAAATCTACCATCCGCCCGTGCATTGAATACTGCTGCCATATCTGGTCGGGTGCCCCTGCTGTTCTCCTCGGGCTTCTCGATAAGGTTCAGAAGAGGGTCTGTAATGTGATAGATACCGACTTGGCAGACCGCCTGCAGTCTCTCTCCCACCGGCGTGACGTGGCTTCCCTGTGTCTCTTCTATAAATACTTCCACGGCTTCTGCTCCGATGAACTTAGATCACTAGTGCCCCCTAAATACGAATTTGAACGAGATGCTAGATTAGCAACTAGATCCCACCCTTTTACAGTGAAACCGATAAAATGCAGCCGTAACTTCTACTCCAACAGTTTCTTTCCTCGCACTTCCCCACTGTGGAATTCTCTTCCAAATGATTGCTTCCCCGGCGGCTACAATCTCCAGGAATTTAAATGTAAGGTCAATAGACACCTCCTAACACACTAACCTGCTCCCATTCTATCAAACACTCTTCCCATCTGCCCAACCCTCATCCTCGCTATCCTTACTCATCTGTCACCTTCCTCCTGACATTCCCTATGTCTAACCACTCCTTCTCTTTACCTTCCCCTATGTAGCCCCATGCGCAATAGTGGCAGTGGAATGCCTGGCTTGGGGTGAGATGTTTAAAAAAAAAAAAAAGAAGTTGTCATGAAAATATTTGTAGAAAAGACAGAGTGAAGTGACGTCACGTCGGTGAGAAAGTGACTGAAGTCGAGATGCCGGGTCAGGATAGCAAAGACAGAAATAAGACATCAGATATAAAAACAAAAATATACGACAGATTGATTCCAATCTGAAGCCTTCTTAAAAGACTGCCAATGCTACGTTTTTGAACATTTATAATTTTAATCGCTAGAAACAAACAAAATATATATTAATAATTAGATTTGTAATAAAAATGGTGATAAAATATAAAATTTATCGCAACGTCAAGATCTAAACTTATTTATAAATAAGTGTGTGTATGTCTGTTTGTGTGTCTATGTCCGTTACCTATAGACTCCGAAACGGCTGAACCGATTTTCTTGAAAATTTACACAGTTGTACTATAAGCGTCTGCGAGTGTTCTTAGCTAAGTCTTGTGTCGAGGTACCCCTGATAAATATCGAAAATTGATAGTCGAAAAAATCGGGTTATAGAAGGAGTGGTCCGATTTTAATCAAATTTGATACACTCATGCGAATGGTAAATTGCCGCAATTATTTTATTATTTCAAATATTCTTTAGGCTGAGTCTGAGCTCCGGGACCATGGACTAGTTTTAAAGCTTTCATTACACCCGAGCAACGCCGGGCTATACTGCTAGTAGATAATAAGAGAATGAATGATATCCACGCCGATTTTTTTTTTCTTTTTGTTAGATTAATTTTAAAACTTCAAAAAGTAGCAACTCTGTTCATGAAATCGATACGACCACCTTAACTAAAGATATAGCGAAGGTGACAATGGTGATGATATAGTTTGGGAGATTTTGATAATTAATTCAAAGATGGTACTGCTGTCGGGAGTTTAGTCTGTGTAGGTGGCTCTCGAGATTACACTGAAGTGTTGGGACTAAAATTCCCCCGAGACCGTCTCGTGTCGATCTTTCTATACGTGCATATTTACGCACGGATCAACGTCGGAAATAAAGTGACACCTGTTGGGGAAGACACACATCATATACGCAAGGGAGATAATGATTAATAATGAATCAAGGCAACTGATAAGGTGATAATGAAAGTCGAAAGACAAGCACAAAGAAAAATTAAAACAGACACGGAAGAGAAGAGATAAAAGCAGGGCGGCATTGAAAGGAAGGGGAAGAAGGAAGGGGAAGAAGGAAGGGGAAGAAGGAAGGGGAAGAAATAGGGATTAAAAAAAGAAAGAAGTGGATTAAATAAATAAGAATGAAATAGAATTTGTAAAGAGATAAAAAGAATGAATCTAATAAACGAGCAAGAAAAACAGATTTGTATTGAAAGAAAGAAAGAAAGAAAGAAAGAAAGAAAGAGAGAGAGAGAAAAAAAGGAAAGAATATAACTATAGGAAACAAGAGAACACAAAATAAAGAAAGAAAAAACAGAAGAAAAACAAGGAAAAAGGGGAAAAAAGAACAAAAAGAGAACGGAAAATAAAGAAATAATAGCTGAAAAAGAAAGAAAGAAAGAAAGAAAAAAGAAAAATGAACGAAGAAAAAAGAACGAAAAAAAGAAAGAAGGAAAAAAGAAAGAAAGAAAGAAAGAAAACATGTAAAACAAAACAAAGACAAGCATGAGAGCAAAATGATAAAGAAAGCTAAAGAAGAGAATATAAAAGAAATTAAAAGAAAGAAAGAAAGAAAGAAAGAGAAAAATGAACGAAGGAAAAAAGAAAGAAAGAAAGAAAGAAAGAAAAAGACAAATGAACGAAGGAAAAAAGAACGAAAAAAAAGAAAGAAGGAAAAAAGAAAGAAAGAAAGAAGTAAAATAAGGAAAACATGTAAAACAAAACAAAGACAAGCATGAAAGCGAAATGAAAAAGAAAGCTAAAGAAGAATATAAAAGAAATTAAAAGAAAGAAAGAAAGAAAGAAAGAAAGAAAGAAAAAGGTGAAAAAGAAAGAAAGAAAAAGAAAGAAAGAAATAAGGAAAAATAAAGAAAGAAAAAAGAAAGAAAGAAGAAAAAAGAAAGAAAGAAGTAAAAGAAGGAAACCGAGTAAAACAGAACAAAGAAAGACAAGCATGAAAGCGAAATGAAAAATAAAAAAGAAAAGTAAAAAAGAGAATATAAAAAGAAATTAATAAAAAAGAAAGGAAGGAAAAATAAAGAAAACAAAAAAGAAAGAAATAGAAAGAATCAAGATAAAACAAAAGAAAGAAAGAAAAACCTGAAAGGGAAAATTAAAAATAAAGAAAAAGAAGAGAATGTAAAAAAGAAAAAGGAATGAAACACGTAAAAGGGGAAAGAAAAGGAAAGAAAAGAAAAATTTTGAGTTTGAGTTTGAGTTTTGTTTAACGGCATATCAACACCTCTGTGGGTTATTTAATGCCAAAAAGGTGGGGTTTTAAGGTATTGTTTTTTAATGTTCGGTTACAGTGATATAGTTGATTTAGTCAGATTTTAATGAAACTATTTTTGTTTTTATTCTATTTCATTTTAGAAAACTAAACTATCTTCTAATTTTCTATTCAAAAATGTTTTGCTGAGAATAATGTTTTTCCTTCAAAAACGTGTTATGGCAATAATTCTTTCTTCAATAATGTATTGTTGGTAATATTTTTCCTTCAAAAATGTATATTTTTCTATAAAAGTTTTTTTTTATGTATATATTTCTGTAAAAATATTTTTATGCATTCATAGTGCTTTGACCGCAGTTTGGGGGTTTAACTCTAACAGGTGTTACCACTCTGGGTGAAGGTGAACCTGGGAACAACAGCAATTAAGAGGTGGTTCTATGCTCCTCACAACCTCCCGATCAGAGACCTTGCTGCCGGACGCAGTTTACTGTCATGCCCAGGACCTAAAAGAAAATGTCAGTCAGTTAAGTGACATACGTGATACACGCTTGGACGATCATGTCTCGAAAGAGACATGACTGACTGGGCAGAAGATTATCCCGCAGTAGGTTGCCATTGCTTTCTGCGGTAAACTGGTTGCCGACCAAGGCTATAGACTCCAATCTGTCCTGCTATTTAACCCAAAACTGGAAGGAAGAGACGGATTAATACCTTTCACAAGGGTAATTGCGCGTAAGTGAATACAATGGATTCAACTGGAATTCGAACACGGCTCCCCAGTTTTTCGTTCCGAGCCGATATCCACTGTACCACAACGCACATAATGTCAATATAAAGAAACAATAATAGCAAGAAAGAAAGAAAAAGACACCGAGAAAGAACATAAAAAAGAGAAAAGAACCTAACAAAGAAAATCTAAATTGAAAAGAATCGGCAAAGAAATAAACAGAAAAAGTCAACGTTGTATTTTTCTTTTCTTATCCCAGGGGTCGGCAACTTTTTGGAGAGTGAGAGCCAAAAATCTATGTAGGGGTCACGGAGGAGGGCCGAACAGCTATGGCTCCAGTGTCGTGGAGGAGAACCATGTTACTAAATATGTGAATAAATTTTCTACCTGATTGAAGAAAGCTAGGATTCAATATAATTTAATTGTATTTAAACAATATCACTTATTTTACTACAAGAATAACAAAAAAAGAAAAGAAAAAAAATACAACCACATTTAACAAATAAATCTTTATTTTACTGTCGGAATAAAACAAATTGTAGGAATAAAACAAACTACTATCCCCAGGAAGCAAATAATTTTGGAATCCATTCACCTTTATATAGATTTCAAAATAAGGACGCATAAGAGCAACTAAAATAAATTGAAATTAGTTTATGTTAACATATATAAATATAAAACTTTCACTGAAATTATTAATTTCTGATCAGTCAGCCAAGTGTCATACATGATACACGGATGGCGATCATGTTTCAAAAGAGACATGACTAACTCGGCAGAAGATTATCCTGCAGTAAGTTGCCATTACTTTCTGCGGTAGACTGATTGCCAACCAAGGCTAGAGAACCCAATCTATCCTGTTATTTAACCCATAACTGGAGGGAAGAGACAGATTAATACCTTTTCCAAGGGTATTTGTGCGGAAGTGAATGTGGGGATTCCGTACAAATACCCTTGGAAAATTTCTGATACTTGATTAAAAAAAAAACAAACTTTTTTTTTAAATTGACAAATTTAATTGGAACATTCACTTAATATTACTAGTTAAATTTTCTCTACCCAAGAACAAGTTTATTCTTGAAAAATGATAGACTATCTTTGTTTAAGAAAGTATTTCACCTCTTTCTCAATCCGATAAAAAACAAACAGGTTTCTAAAGCATGCAAAAAGAAACTATCTGACGGGAATTTTGTTAAAAATATTAAAAATAGAAGCATTTGCAAGGTTTCGTACCGGGCCTAAACGTAATTTTCCAGTGTCTGAAAGCGCTTATCGAGGGTGGGCCAGAAACTGATCATCTCTGGTCGGGTCGGTGCGGTGAGGGGGGTATGATGTTGAAAGACCCGAAACCCCCTAGTGATCCTCGCGATGACATCACTGAGGACACCCTCTAGTGCCCCCATTACGGGGCGTATGTTTGAAAACTTAAAATAAATGTTTCATAAATCAGTATTGAAAAAATCCATTAAAATCAGTTAAAAACACTATTTTATATTTATTTAAAAGTGCCCGCTCACGAAAGCAATTTCACAGAAAAAGTAAAAGTGAGGCCGTACGCAAATTTTGGCGATCAGTTCAAAAAAAAAAAAGAAAAAAAAAGTGAAACACATTCTCCAAGTAAAAAGAAATATTTTTTTTATTTCAACGCAGTATCTTCAGATTATAAACTGTCACTTTGGTTTGGTTTACCTATATCGTGTCCAGAGTAAGGTAGCGGGCCGGACAAGATTCACTCGAGGGCCGGGTGTGGACCGCAAGCCGGGGGTTGCCGATCGTTGTCCTATCCCATGAAACATTAAAAGTCGTAAAGGCGCTCTGTGTACCGCAGCCGCAGAACTGATGTTTCTTTGGCCACGACAGCCTGACGGAGCACAATCCCCTCCAGGTTGGTTTGAAATCAATTTTTTCTCCTATATCGGTTGCCATGCAAGGCTATAGAATTCAGTCTGTCCTGAGTTGGGGAGAAGAGATAGATTCATACTTTTCCCAAGAGTATCAAAATGTAATGAATTTGACTGGAATTCGATCTCGAATGAACTAAAATCGAATCTTTTACGAAAGAAAAAATAGTTATTCATATATAAAATATATTATTAACGCCACTCTTTTTTAGTTCAAAATTTCATCGTTGTAATAAATATAAAATTAAACAGAATCAATCGGTTATGATCAGTGATTTGACCAATTGAAACACTGACATTGTCGAGAAAAAATACTGGAATTTGGTAAAAGTAGTCATTTGAGCAATGACGTCACTCAGAGCGTTGACAGAATACGTAGAATTAGAAATACGAACTCTGCTGGTCTATGTCCAGTTTCGATAAGAAAGCTGTTAAAAGTGTCGCAAGATTAAATATCAGGCGCTCGTCATATGAATTTAGCTTTGAGACACGGCTGAGGATATTACGTCTCCAGAATTCTCGTAATTTGATGTGAAAACCGAATATGATATCGAGCGACTGAGTTGCGATAAAAAGTCAAAAATAGATATTTTCATCCCAAAGCGACTAAAAGTGTCGCAAGCTAAAATATAATGCAGGTATCGGAGAAGTGGCTCTACACTAGGAAAGAAGATGAGTACTATGGGTGGAGAATATGAGAAACGAGGAAGTTTTAAGAAAAATGGAAGCGAAAAGACACTTATATATATATATATATATATATATATATATATATATATATATATATATATATATATAACGTAGAATATTTGGTATTTAAGTTAGGTAAATTCTGATAGAGACGAACTCAAAAGAACTCAATGTTAAATTTATTTATTTAATTTAACAGAGTAATATAATCTAGAAAAAAATTTTAAAAGTTTTTTTTTTAATTTTTTAAAAGAAATATTTTAAAAACATTTTAGATACTATACAATTTCATGGATAATACGTATTTCGCAGATAAACTTGCTCGTCAGACCCAAATGACACAACATTCTATTCTCAGTATGGGCAAGTGAGTGTCTGTATGTAATTCTTTTCTGGATTATTTTGAATATTAACTGTTGTATCATTTAGGTCTGACGAGCAGGTTTGTCTGCGAAATATGTATTACTCATGAAATTGTAGAATATCTAAAATTCTTTCTAGAGTATATATATATATATATATATATATATATATATATATATATATATATGTAAATTCAGATATATATATATCTGTAAATTCAGATAAAACTTAGTGGGGAAATAGCCATTTTCAACATGTCATTTTATGCTATGCATTCTTCGAATTCTTATAAACAGTGAATGAAAAAAAAAATTTAAGACAAGAGGTTAGCTTAGATAAAGGAAGGGATTGGGATGTATTGTTTTTTTGTGGGGTTGGGCTAGGGGAAAGAATTTGTAGTAATTTCTCCTTGGTAGTGAGAGATCTCCTGTTAGAACACTTCCTAAATTCTTGTACTTGTTTGATTCTGTTAGGAAGTGTTCTAACAGGAGATGGAAAGTGCGACACGGAGAACCGAAGGCGAATTGGCATGGCAAAGGACGCGTTCCAGAAGATGAGCAAAATACTAACACACAGGAAAATCTCAATAGAAACGAAGAAAAGAGTGCTAGACTGCTACGTGATGTCAGTTCTTCAATACGGCTGTGAATGCTGGACAATATCATCGAAAATGAGGACAAAACTGGAAGCGGCCGAAATGTGGTTCTCCAAAAGGATGCTACGGATATCGTGGACTGAGCATACAAGCAACGACGAGGTGTTAGAAAGAATGGCAACAAAAAGGAAATTGATGCTGAGCATCAGGAAGAGACAACTGAAGTTCCTGGGACATGCAATGAGGAAGGAGAGCCTGGAGAACCTGATACTGACTGGACAGATAGAAGGAAGGAGAGACAGAGGAAGGCAGCGGATAACATATTTGCAGGGACTGATCAGGTGGATGACGGAACGGGGGTTGCCAGAGGCAACAGGAGCAAACATACTAAGAGCCACAAGGGATAGGGAGACGTGGAGAGCCATGATCGCCTACGTCTTGAAGGGACAGGGCACATAGAAGAAGAAGAAATGAGAGATATGTGGCTTAACCCTTGAATTAGTAGCAGTAGTTGGTGGGGAAGTAACAGCTTGGCCAAATTTTTAAAAATTTGATTCGGACTAATTGGGAGAATAGGATAATTATTGTAATTTATATTTATTTCTATGGCGACACATATTTATGATCTCCTTTCGTTTGTTAAGGAGAATTTTTTGATCTTGAAATTTTAAAATTTTAATTTTTTCTGTCAAACATAGATTACACCTTATCACTTAATGGTCCAAGACTTGTCTATGGTTTCTCATGTTATCTGGGGATCTAAGTTACTTTCTTTTAATTCCCAGTATTTTCTAGAAAGGATATATATAACGTAGAACACTTGATATATTAGTCAGGTAAATTCCGATAGAGACGAACTCAGAAGAACTCAATGTTAAATTCATTTTTTTTTTAATTTAATAGAGTAATATAATTAAGAAACATTTTTGATATTCTACAATTTCAAGGGTTATACGTATTTCGCCGGCGATGATGATGACCTTGCGGCTCATCAGACCCAAATGATACAAAAGTTAATCGTCAAAATATCCCTTAAAAACATTATATACAAACGCTCACATGTCCATATTTAGAATAGACATTTATAACGGTAATTTACAAAAAACAATTTCTCGCTTATTCAAAAAAAAAAAAACAACCCCCAAAGAACAACCCAAAAGAAAGAAAGTCAAAGAAAAAAGTAGACATTTTTTCTCTTCTTTCCATTTATCAATTGTCTACTTTTTTTCTGTGAGCGCCTGTGCATAATGTTTTTAGGATATATTTTGAAGATTAACTGTTGTATCATTTGGGTCTGACGAGCCACAATGTCATAATCGGTGGCGAAATACGTATTACCCATGAAATGGGTAATGTTCTATTACATACATATATATATATATATATATATATATATATTTGTGTGTGTGTGTGTGTGTGTGTGTGTGTGTGTGTGTGTGTGTGTGTGTTCAGGAAGACACAGTTGAAATTTCTGTGGCACAATAAGGATAGATAGATCGAACTCTCAACACTTTGGATCAAGTCACTGGATCTAACGGACGCTTCTAACTTTCGGTGGGACATTTTGTTTGACTCCATATTTTTGGTATATAGGGTCAATTCTGATCCTTCAATGTTAGATCCAGTGACTTAACCCAAAGGGTTGTGAATTCAATACCTAACTACAGCAGTGGAGAACGAATAACTTTAAGAGTTAAAGGGAGATAACTACATGACATCTGAAAGTGGCACAGCACATGGAACGAGAATGATATATCCAAGTGATCGAAATAAAGGATTCTTTTCGAAATTTCAAGCACCTGAAGAAGTCCGAAGCGTACAACGGCCGAAACGTAAATATAGTAATACAGATGAGGACAACAGTCCAAACAATGTAAACAATGTGAATACTGCATCTGGACAAACGAGGACATAGATCGTGGAGGGTTTGACACTTGACGGGGCATTACTTACTAACTATTCAACAGGGCCCAAGAGCTCCTCATTACCGGGGGTTACTGAATTAAGTTTTTATATCAGTGTAAGAGGAGGTGTCAAGAAGTGCAGTTTATTAGGATTTACAAGAAACATAACAGATTAAGATGGTAGTGATCAGAGAAGTAGCCCCTCGGTAGTTTGTTCCACAATTTCGGAGTCCTTGGAGTGAATCTGTCCAAATGAAACTTCCTCCTTCCTAATGGAATATTAAGAGAATTGGGATGATTTTTTCCGTTGTATGTGAGACATAGTGGGTCTTAGCTTTGAAGGTATAAACTGATGGACCTATTGGACGTAGATATTCAGGACATTTGTCATGAAATTAGCGAGAGATGTGCGACTGTGGGAAAGGGGTAATACGATTGGGTAGCTTCTTCTAAGAGTATATATGTTTGACTATTGTCCGTAGGAGTAGAAGGTATATCCTTTGTTCCCGGTTTCGAAGTGAGCTTCCGGCCTTTTGAATGGGAGTAGAAGGTTTATCCTATCCTATGTTCCCTGTTTCGAAGTGAGCTTCTGGCCTTTTGAATAGGAGTAGAAGGTATATCCTTTGTTCCCGGTTTCGAACTGAGCTTCCAGTCTTTTGAATGGGAGTAGAAGGTTTATCCTATCCTATGTTCCCTGTTTCGGAGTGAGCTTCCGGCCTTTTGAATAGGAGTAAAAGGTTTATCCTATGTTCCCTGTTTCGAAGTGAGCTTCTAGCCTTTTGAATAGGAATAGAAGGTGTATCCTTTGTTCCCGGTTTCGAAGTGAGCTTCCGGTCTTTTGAATAGGAGTAGAAGGTTTATCCCTATCCTATGTTCCCTATTTCGGAGTGGGCTTCCGGTCTTTTGAATAGGAGTAGAAGCTTCATCCTTTGTTCCCTGTTTAGGAGTGGGTTTCTGGCCTTTTGAACAGGAGTAAATGTTAATCCTTTGTTCTCCGTTTAGGAGTTGACTTCCGGCCTTTTGAATAGTATTAGAAATTGTATCTTTTGTCCCCTGTTTAGGAGTGGGCTTCCGGCTTTTTGAACAGGAGTATCGGTTTATCCTTTGTTATTTGTTTAGGAGAGGGCTTCCGACATTTTGAACAGAAGAAGAGATTTATCCCTTTATTCCATGTTTAGGATTGGGTTTCCAATTCTTCCTAAATTTATTCCAATTCTCTCTAAATTCTCCGCCTGAGCTCTGAAATTTTATTTATTAATTATTTTCTAACTCAATATAAGTAGATAGATTCGCTTATCAACTAATTCACACTCCTCTCCAGTCTTTTGGATAGGAATTGAAGTGTAGCCCTTGTTCCTTATTTAGCTCTTTCTTAAGTCTACATCGACTCTATACTTCTAACGTCTTCGCCTAAACTTTGAAATCTCATTTAGTATTTATTTATTTTTTTTACCGCTAACCGGAGTAGATAGGTTTTCCTATCATCCGGTTCGCACTTTTTCCCGCTATTTTGAACAGGATTAGAGATTTATATTTTGTTTCTCGTTTGGCATTGGTTTTCTTTTTCTTTCTGAAATCTGTACGTTATTCTCTTGCATTTTCTTAACGACAATAATGTTGACAGCTTCAAGGCAAGCGTTAGCCGTTATCTTTCCTGCGTAGTGCATAAACCTCACACCTTGTCTTTTCCTGCACTCAGACAATTTCACACGGTAACCCTCTACACTTGGGATTTGTACAGGATGAACATTAGTGAAAAAAATAAAAGCATAAAATAAGTTAGATCTGCCCCATAATAATAAAAAATAACAAAAGAGACAATCTACTAAACTACCTAATAAGCATGTCTAAATGGATGGCCGAAAAAAGAGTAGGAAGGATATTAAAATAAATATTTCAAATAGCTACAAAGGCGAGAAACTTGTGGAGAGCAATGATCATCCTACCTAACAAGCTTGTGCAAATGGATGGCCAAACAGAGAGTGAGAAGGGTAGTAAAAAACAAACATTGCTAAGAGTTATAAAAGATAGGAAGTTGTGGAGAACCGCGTTTACCCAACCTAACAAGTTTGTGCAAATGGATGGCCAGACAGTGCGAAGCATAGTAAAAACAAATATTGCTAACAGCTACAAAATATAGGAAGTTGTGGAGAGCAATGATCAACCTGCTTAACAAGCTTGTATAAATGAATGGCCGAACAGAGAGTGGGAATGATAATAAAAAGAAAACGTTCCTAAGAGTTACAAAGGATGGGAAGTTGTGGAGAGCAATGATCAACCTGCTTAACAAGCTTGTATAAATGAATGGCCGAACAGAGAGTGGGAATGATAATAAAAAGAAAACGTTCCTAAGAGTTACAAAGGATGGGAAGTTGTGGAGAGCAATGATCGAGCACATCCTGTCTGGGCTCGGTACATATAAGGAGAACATTTCATTAATCAGATATGGATTTGTGTCCAGAGCATCTTAATGGATTAAAAGATAACAAAGTCTCCATCAGCTCGGAGTTTCTCGAGAGCCTCTCCAAATTCTTCCTTTAATCAAAATCTTTGATAAAAATCAAAGATTTTGATTAAAGGAAAATTTGGAGGAGAAAAATTTATAACCATTTACCCACCCGCGAAAAAAAATTGTTCAGCCAGTCCGGACAATGTGAACAATGTAAAAAGAATGGGGTACAATCTCCTTTCAAGGAACAATGTGTTGTATTACTACCGCCGGAAAACAACGAGGAACACGTACATATAAAAATATAATCTTGTATTTTCATTCTTCGACGGTGACGCTTGTGTATTGCAGGAAGGCAGCCGAAGAGAGTTCGCACACACGAAGTTGCTGTCAGGAGTCGGAAACGATCGGAAGTCTTTTTTCTTCAACCAAAATTCTAGACGTTTTAGTCTTAAAACTCCTACATGAACCACACAGCTACACCTCTTCACTCACGCAATTTTCCTTTTTCGGTTGTATCCGTCAATCACATCTGCTGGACCGGATGTATGTGTCAATTACCCACCGGTTCATCGCCGTTCAAGGTAATATATTAGAAATAGAGCTTCAGGTTATACAGGGACGACAAACCGCGGTTGGTTACATTGGCATATTGGAGTAAGAATCCTTATTGACTGAAGGCTACTTGTGTGATAATGACTAGATTGAATCTTTCAGTAGGACAACGCTGTAAACCATAATACCCCACAGGGTAAAAGGACTTTCTCGTGGCGAATAACGTGATTCATTCAGGAGTATCTAGGGCAGGAGTCGGCAGCCTTTTGGAGAGAGAGAGGACCAGACAGCTATGCAAAATCTCAAAGGAGGGCCATGGTATAAAATGTACAGTAATAAATTTTCTCGACCTCAGACCGCTCCGTCTAGACGTCCGCCATCGTCTAGACGTTGAACGAAATAAAAATGAAGTTAATGTTATATTATTTATACAAGGTTCTTTATTTCATTGCAAGACGAACAGGATAAGAACTAACACACTAAAAAAAAAAAATGAAAATTCCTTCAAACAATAAAATACAGTTATAAATGGTAAATTATCTAAGATATTTCTTTCTTTTTATTGTTCGACATCTTCTCCACATCAGTTGATGTATTTATTTATGACAGAAACAAAAGTTTATCCAAGTGGTCATCACCCAACCTTGTTCTTAAACGATTTTTAATATATTTCTTTTTTGTAAAAAGGTTGTTCTCTAGCATATATTCTTCCAAATAATGATACCATCATTTTCGCATTATTCCATAGACTTTTATATTTTCCGTTTGCCAAAATATATTTCTTTTTTGTAAAAAGGTTGTTCTCTAGCATATATTCTTCCAAATAATGATACCATCATTTTCGCATTATTCCATAGACTTTTATATTTTCCGCTTACCAAAATATATTTCTTTTTTGTAAAAAGGTTGTTCTCTAGCGTATATTCTTCCAAATAATGATACCATCATTTTCGCATTATTCCATAGACTTTTATATTTTCCGTTTGCCAAAATATATTTCTTTTTCGTAAAAAGGTTGTTCTCTAGCATATATTCTTCCAAATAATGATACCATCATTTTCGCATTATTCCATAGACTTTTATATTTTCCGCTTGTCAAAATAAATTTCTTAAGACAGTCAGCAGTGGATTTGAAATTAAATTTTGATTTTAAAAAAGTCGTGGCATTGCAAGTCGCTGAACTCTAACCGATAATTTCTTTGCAACTTTCTCAGCAAATTAATTAGATAATTAGTGTCGAGGTGTGAAGTTGGGGGGCCCGACAAAACTTCTTCGCCGGCCGGTTTTGTGGTACAGGGTCTTTTGTTTTTGAAAAGGATTAAAATAATTCTTAAATATAATGTAAAAATACTTTAATCTTTCCTCTTAGTAATAATATGAACATTTTGATAAAAAAAAGTTCGTTTTTATTACGTTTGGGCTCTTTTTATTCTTACT
This sequence comes from Ascarosepion bandense, assembly GCA_037127315.1. Classification (NCBI taxonomy): domain Eukaryota; kingdom Metazoa; phylum Mollusca; class Cephalopoda; order Sepiida; family Sepiidae; genus Ascarosepion; species Ascarosepion bandense. The sequence goes on from JBBBDQ010002323.1 coordinate 500,945, forward strand.
ATGATGTTTTTTTCAGCAATTTACTTGAGATACGTAAATAAGACTAAGTCATTTAAAAATATGAAAACAGCTTTTAAATGTTTATATGAATAAAAGATATTATTAACACAACAGTCTTCAGAATTTTATTTGATGGATATTAAATTTCTATGAGAATTAATTTTCATTTTTCCTTTAGAATGATTTATAAACTTTAAATTCTTTTAAAATTCTCTTAAGATCAATAGGCCAATTGATATTGTTATTAAATTAAAACTGTATTTATTTATTGTTAATCGAAAAGCTCACTACAATTCAACAACAAACAAAATTTAAAAAAAGAATTTTGCCTTTTTCTGTATGCGTAAATATTGATATCCATACACAATATTATGAGAAAAGAGGTTTCTAAAATAAATTAAAAAAAAGTTTCTAGTATTTTCTCGACAACCATCTTTGTAAGTAAGACAATCTAAAATTCTATAAATACTCTTCTTTTTCTTCTTCTATGTGCCCTGTTCTTTCAGGACGCAGGCGATCATGGCTTTCCACGTCTTCCTATCCCTGGTGGCTCTGAGCACGCTTTCTCCTGTTACTCCACGCAACCCTCATTCCGTCATCCACCTGATCAGGCCCTTCAAATATGTTATCCGCTGCCTTCCTCTGTCTCTTTTTCCCTCTATCTGGCCTGTTAGTATCAGGTTCTCCAAGCCCACCTTCCTCATTGCATGCCCCCGGAACTTCAGCTGTCTCTACCTGATGCTCAATATTAATTTCCTTTTCGTTCCCATCCTTTCCAAAACCTCACCATTGCTCACATGCTCGATCCATGATATTCGCAGCATCCTTCTGTAGAACCACATTTCAATTGCTTCAAGTTTTCCCTTCATATTCGATGATATTTTTTGCAGCATTCACTGCTATATTGAAGAACTGACATCACATAGCAATCCAGTACTCTCTTCTTTGTCTCTAGCGAAATTGTTCTGTTTCTTAATACTTTACTCAACTTCTGGAATGCTTCCTTCGCCATGCCAATTCGGCTTCGGAGCTCTGTGTCGCACTTTCCGTCTTCTGTTAGAACACTTCCCAGGTATTTACATTTTGTACCTGCCTGATTTTAGTATCCCTCATCTGTATTTGGTATTTTGGGCTGCCCTTTTTGCTGATGACCATGCATTCGGTTTTCTTGCAGTTTATTTGTAGTCCTTTCTTGTCACTCTGTTCAGCTACCTTCTGTAGGAGGTCATGTAGTTTATATCTTAAAATATTTGGGATGTTTCCACTCTTCACGATATTTTTTCCTTTGTTAGCAGAAAAACCATAAATCCAAAGAGGGAAGACATTACAATAATGCCTTCGCGAAACTTCGAAATCAGCATGCCTGAAATAAGGAGGCTAAGTTAAGTGTCGTGAACCCGGTTAAGAATCCAACAAGAAATAATACAACAACCAAAATAGGAAATACCTATATATATATATATATATATATATATATATATATATATATATATATATATTAAACTCAGCAAAATACAAATATTGGAACTCTGTTAGTAGAACGATAAATACGGGTTAGGAAATCATACTATAATTGGGACTCTCAATGGTCGTACGGTAGCAATCTTGGCTATCTCTGCCTTTCGCTCTTCTGCTTATCTGCTGATCTCACTCCACCTCTTGTGAGGGGAAGTATATGTAGTTGTAGGAAGAGTTCACTCCGTTGAATTGGTGATGCCACCATGACACTAGGTGCCAAACCTTTCCACATTAGTTCTGTTAATGATCTATTCATATTTTGATGTATCAATCACTTTCTCTCAAAAAGTACCTGCTTCCCTAAAACGTCTTTCTACCAGTTAAGTACTGAAAAAAAAGCAGTTTTGACACTAAACAACATTACAATTTAACACTATATATATACTAGCAGTATAGCCCGGTGTTGCTCGGGTGTAATGAAAGCTTTAAAACTAATCCATGGCCCTGGAGCTCAAAATTTTGGACGTTGGCACGAAAGACTAAAAAGCAATAGTTGTTTCCAGTTAAAGTGAAACCGTAGACTGAAAGAAAAATGAATGGATGTAAATCAAATTTTGATTTTCTGGTATCGATATCAAATAAGTTTTTTTCGTCGTAAACTGAATTTTGAAGGCTAAATGAGTCCTATGAGTAAATGGTATCATGGCTGAGACTAAGAACTACAATTATACCTACTTAGAGCCAAACCCGAAGCAAAAACTAAAATAAAAGGGCTGAAAAAATAGACATACAGGCAGATAAACAGACACACACAAACATCTTGCCTTTTATATATATATATTATCGATTTTCTGCCCTATTGTAAGAACTGCAACCTTGAAACTTCTGAATATCGTTTCTTATGTCTTTGTCTATGAGTGTATCAAATTTGATTAAAATCGGACAACTCCTTCTATAACCCGATTTTTCGATTATCGATTTTCGATATTTATCGGGGGTACCTCGATACGAAACCTAGCTAAGAACACTCGCAGACGCTTATAGTACAACAGTGTAAATTTTCAAGAAAATCGGTTCAGCCGTTTCGTAGTCTATAGGTAACGGACACACACTGACACACAGGCACACACACACACACACACACACACAGACAAAATACCATTTATAAATAAGTTTAGATAAAAATTCCTTTGACCGTTTCTTTTAATAACACAAAGATTTTGATGATAAAATTTTGTTTTTATTATTTTTTGCCATGTTTTATTTTGTGAACTGAAGTTAAATATATTTGTATATAAATATATATATGTGTCTTTATATATATATATATATATATATATATAACAGGTGTATATATATATATATATATATATATATATATATATATATATATATAATGTAATATATATGTATATATAAAAACAAAAAAACCTTAACCAACGTATTTCGTCTTTTGATGAATTTTATCAAAACAAAATATATATTTTGTTTTTACAGATAAATATTTTTAGCTAAATCTGAATATATATATATATATGTGTGTGTGTGTGTGTGTGTGTGTGTGTGTGTGTGTGTGTGTGTTTAGGCAGCAAATTTTCTTTTTGACATGTTAGATTAAATAGTAGTAGATATAAGAAAACTTGGGCCTTTAATTGATAGAGTCAGCTATGAATACTGTAGCAATGTTCTAAAATGTTCATAGAAAGAACAGTTTTTTCATGCTTTAACACGTGCATGACCATGACATTGCAACATAAAGAAAATTCCATTTTGGATAATTTTCACATCTTAATGAACACTAAGCAATTTGTCAACTGTTATATTTGAAGCAAGAAGAAAATTTACAGTAATTTTTAGCAACACAGTTTTCTGGTTATTTTTTGTTGCCACAACTCACATCCCTGAAGATGATCTCAGGAGATTGAAAGTACTTGGGAACATCGAGCAATGAATAATAGCATCTGTCAATGTTGCTGCTCATTCCTTACATCTTTCAATTATAATACGCGAATGATTATCCGTGAGTATGAACAGATTTTACTAAAAGTAAGCAGACAAAATGTTTACAATTTATTTAATCTGACATATATATGTGTGTGTGTGTGTGTGTGTGTGTGTGTGTGTGTGTGTGTGTGTGTGTGTGTGTGTGTGTGTGTGAGTTTTATAAAAGGTTTTAGATTATTACAATGGGTAATACATATTTCACCGCGTCCTGATGTTATTATGACGAGCCGCGATAATAACACCAGGACGCGGTGAAATATGTATTACCCATTGTAATAATCTAAAACCTTTTATAAATTGTATTACTCTATTAAATTAAATAAATGAATTTAACATTGAGTTCTCTTGTGTTCGTCTCTATCGGAATTTAACTGGATTGTATACTAAGTGTACTACGTTATATATATATATATATATATATATATATATATATATATATATATATAGTGTAAGAAAGTGATAGAACAGGTAGATTTAAAACCCACTGTTCAAGCATTTACTTTTATAAAGAGTGCTCGGCAGTTCCACTAATCACCCAAAGAAGGGAACTTGTGCTCTGAAACATAAGAATTTTTGTGTCATGATACTATGTTTTTAGAAACCATTGTAACAACTATTACAATATATATATATATAAACATGTTACGGAAATTAACGAAATTTAACGAAACTTGGTTATAAGCAACCGACAATTTGTAATTAATTATTTTGAACATTATTTTTACCGATACTCGTATTTAAGTAGATATTCTGTTTTTAATTAAACAGTATTTTATATTTATATCTACCGGCCTGATTATTTCACGATAAATTTTTATGACGAAAATGTGTGCTACCCAGCAGGATTCGACCCTGCGACCCCTATAACGTCTGATCAAGAGGCTATCCATGGTCGAGTGGTCAAGACGGTACCAGATCAAATGGTATGCTTCCCTATGTAATAGGGGTCGCAGGTTCGAATCCTGCTGGGTAGCACACATTTTCGTCATAAAACTTTATCGTGAAATAATCAGATATAAATATAAAATACTGTTTAATTAAAAACAGAATATCTACTGAAATACGAGTATCGGTAAAAATAATGTTCAAAATAATTAATTACATATATATATATATATATATATATATATATATATATATATATATATTGTCATGTTGGTTTGCCTCGGTATTGAAATAATTGTTTAATGTCATTAATTTTCGATATCTAAACCTTCTTGAAAAGTTGACGCAACACATTCTTTCTTTGTGACGGTGACGTAGTGGATATAATAATATGCCATACATGTGTTCCTGTTATTTAGTGTTCACGATTGAAGATCCTGACTCAAATAGAAAAACACCAATTCAGATGGAACGCAACAACGAATAACAGCTGGCAACACAATAATCAACAGATATCCCATATGAGATAAACAATGGATACCTGACGATGACAAGAGGGTATTTTGCCGAAACCTCGTGTCTATAACAATTTCAATATCAACCAACATAAGAACAATAATTCAAAATAATACAAGAATATTAATAAACACTCCTCAGATATGGAATACTACAAAATATTTTGATGATATAAAGAACAAATAGGAAAATTTTATCAATCGTTTCCTTTTATCATTTCTTCGATATCCCTGTATTTTGTTTTTCTTTCATTGTATCCCCCTGCGCACCAGTGGCGGTGCTGCCTTTGCTTGCGGTGAGACGATTATAGAAAAGTAGAATATAATGAAACATAAACAAAATTTTCGTTAGAAAAGAGCAGTGAACTTTTATAGAAGGGAACGCTGGAGACTCTTCTCATAGATGAAGCAACTGGCTCTACAGAAGGATGCTGAGGATAACATGAACCAAACGCGTGAACAACGACGAAGGTTTATGAAAAATTATAATAGAAAAGAAACTTATACTTTAATATCAGGAAGAGACAGTTGAAATTTCTAGGTACACATAATGAGAAAAGAGGCTTGGAAAATCTAGCACCCACAAAACAGATTGAAAGACATAGAAAGAGAGGAAAACAACGCACGACCTACTTAGTGAGCTTGAGGAAATAGGAGACAGAACAAGAGATAACAAAAAGAGAAAATTTATGAAGAGCGACAAAGGACAGGGTATTGTGGAGAGCCATAACCGCCGTTTTACTGAAAGAACACGGCACATAGAGGAAGAAACGTAGCTTAGATGTATAGCGGGTATCTCTTCTCTTATTTCATTTGTAGTGAGGGGTAGTAGGATTCCGTAGTAGTGGGCTATCTTCCCACAATAATTCATAAAAGATTATAAATTCAAGAAAGGCGATTTTGAGTGTAAAATAACAATTATACATATATACATTTCAATTAACGTTTTACAATTAAAACAATACTTGGAATAAAGGTCCAACGAAGTTAGAAAGATTTTATGGCGGATAATAATAAAATGAAGGAGATAAAAGAATGTTCATTGAAGATATAATGCTGAAAGGTGAAAGCTTGGTAGTATGATTAATCAAGTAGCCGTTTCTAAGGTCAGTAGGTCAGTAATTTGGTTTGTGAAATGTCTTAGAAAAGGTCAGTTAGTACTCTGAGAACAGGACAGGAAGAAGGAGACGAACATAGCCGCTCGACATATGTCAAGGAAGAAACTAATTACACTCTTCTCCTCTGTCTGTGCCTGTCTGTCTGGGTGCCTTTTGTCATGGCTTTTATATTTTTTTTCTTCTGGCTCAAAACGCTAGTCGTTTCGCATTTCATCCTTGTATTTGATTTCGGGCTTCCCCTTGGCTGATAAATAAAATTGGTAATTTGATCTTTGTTTAATTTTTATTTTTCAACCGGAATATCTGCGTGAACTCGGATGCGCACGCCGATTTTTATTCATTTGCTTTTTAGTTGTGAGAGAGCACACATCCGGTTCATCGCTTTTGTTCGGTCGGTATCACCACAGATGCGACACAAGGGCAAAATTATTGAGCAAATAATGAGGATCGAACTCTCTACTCAGTTTAACCTGATCGAACGAAATGTCGGAATCATCGGCGATAATTTTGTCTACTTATAAAATAAACATCTTTGCTCAAATAAACATTCTTGGGATTGACGTATGAACTGAAATTATTTAATTTTGCTGGCATTTATATTTGATGCGTTGTGGTGCAGTAGATATCGGTCCCGAAAGAGAAATCGGAGAGCCGAGTTCGAATTCACGCACAATATGTGGTGCATTGGATATCGGCTCGGAACGAGAAATCGGGGAGCCGAGTTCAAATTCCAACTGAATTCATTGCATTCACTTACGCGCAAATACCCTTGGGAAAGGTATTAATCCGTCTTTCGAGACATGATCGCCCAAGCGTGTATCAGTTATGGCACTTAACTGACTGACTGACCCTTGGGAAAGGTAATAATCAGTGGCGATTATGGAACTTTAAAAGTTGAGGAGGCACTTAGAGGCCGAAATTTTTCAGAGGGAGACAACTCAAGCAGTGTTTGGGAATTCGGTGCCGTTTCTCTCCAGTAGATTTGAGAAAAATTCTGACTAATTCTTTCACTCGGCCATAAATCACTGACTGCCTATGTATCTATATATCAAGTTGGGTACATTATTTTTAATTAACGTCTTCCTTCAGATATAAAAATAGGGCTATTAAGTTTCTTTCTCTCCCTCACAAAATGTCTGTTTCTATTAATCTGGTTGTTTTATTTTGCTTGTTTTTCTTTCAAACTAGTAATTGTATTTTTTTTAAATCATCTCACCCGAAGCAAGGCATTCCACTGCCACTATTGCGCATGGGGCTACATAGGGGAAGGTAAAGAGAAGGAGTGGTTAGACATAGGGAATGTCAGGAGGAAGGTGACAGATGAGTAAGGATAGCGAGGATGAGGGTTGGGAAGATGGGAAGAGTGTTTGATAGAATGGGAGCAGGTTAGTGTGTTAGATGTCTATTGACACCTATTTAAACTCCTGGAGATTGTAACCGTCGGGGAAGCAATCGTGTGGAAGGAAGAATTGTATGTGTCATTAGAAGGCTAAATGAAAAGAAATTGCAGAGAAAAAATGTGCTGAAGATCAAATCTTATCAAAATTAGAGACTGATCAGTTTCATAAATTTTTGAAGCTTATAAAAGTGGGTGAGGGCCAACCGAGGGGTCAGCAAAAATTTTCGAGGAGCTTTCTGGCCCTCTCGTAGAATCGCCACTGATACTAATCCTTCTCTTCTCTCTCCAGGTATGAGTTAAATAGCAGGACAGATTGGGTTCTATAGTCTGGGTTGGTAACCAGTCTACCACAGAAAGTATTGGCAACCTACTGCGAGAAAATTATGCCCAGTCATTCATGTCTCTTTCGAGACATGATCGCCCAAGTGCGTATCACGTATGGTGTATAAATGACACAGGTGTAATTTTAATTAATGGTACAAAATAATCGTACCGCGGAGAAGATTATTTGAAAAATTATAAGAGCGTGATACCAAATACGTTTTATGCAAGGGTCGTGGAAACTGTAGGGAAAAAAAATTAATCACGGCACTTGTATTTGGCTTACAAGAGTCAATATTGTGTAGAACTAACCGCATCACAGATCGATTAATACGCCCCGACCAAACAACTCACACAGGCACTAAATTGTCTGCTGTATATTTCCTGCTTGCAAACACAGGCGTATACTTTTAGGTAAGCAACCTGTGCAAAACAGATAAAATAAAGAAATAATTTAAGGTGAATTAGATAGTATTATCTAACTTGTAGCTTTCTAGACATATTTATTTTATTTATTTTTTAGCAATCATTAGGCATATCTTTACACACTTTCCTATCTTTCATTGGCAGACGAGAATTGTTTTGTAGTAAATCGTATAAGCATTTTGTTTGCTTCTTTTTATGTTGGCTGGCCCAAAAAAAAAAAAAAAATGTGCAAAAAATATGTCGGTTGAAGATATGAAAAAATCTTTACTCTTTGCCAATCAGAAAAAATAAGTAAATAACAGTATTAAACGAGTTTAAATATTTTATTTATTTTAGTTTCAGTTTTAATAGAGTTAGCGTTTTAAACATAACACATGCATGCGAATGTGCTAATGTTTAACAAAAAGACGGAGAGCTGAATTCGAATACTGGTTATGACAGGTAAATATACTCGCACAGATACTCTTTAGAAAGATATAAATCCATTTCTCCTCCCCAGTTAAAGGTTAAATACCAGAGTAAACTAGCATCTTCAATCTTGTTTCAATTATCTTGAGGCAAACAACACTGTCGAAGTGCTGCTTCCAAAACTCACGAAGGGTAAGCTGGGTGTTTTCAGTGATGTCGAAACACCTTCTGAACAGATGTTTCGTGTAAAGTTTCTTGATGTTCGAAATGACTTGTTGGTCCATTGGCTGGAGGATAGAGGTGGTGTTAGGTGGGAGGTACAGCACCTTAATAAACGAGAACTCCTCCAGGATGTCATCTTCGAGGCCGGGCGGGTGGGCAGAGGCGTTATCAAGAAAGAAGAGGCACTTGAGGAGGCAATGAGGTGGACTCTGGGAGCAGCACGTATTTTGAAATTTTCGCCTTTCGTATCCTGAAATTTTTTTCGCAACAAGAGGCAATATTTTTCCGATGAGGCGTTTCGTAACCAGAAAATTTCGTATGCATAGCCTTTCGTAAGTATAACATTTATAAGACGATATTTTAGGGTAAATGAAATTAAATTTATTAAGACATTGACTCCAACCTTCGCTCTTTAAATCCTTAATGTCTTCTATTGTTTGGCTTGAGTAACCTTTGGTAATTGCTCTATATAAGACTATGCATAAGACAACTTATTTTAATTAAATTTATTAACACGTTCTCTGCTAACTTGCATATTTTAACCTTTACATGCCATCTACGATTTCGTTACAGTTACATTCAGAAATTGTCTCGTTAAAATTATTACAGTTCAGTAGTGATTTTAATCCTCACTGGGTACCCTATACTACTGCGCTTAGAAAATCTTTTTCTTCCATGTGTGTGTCTCTTCAAGGCGTAGGCGATCATGGCTTTCCACTTCTCCCTATACCTTGTAGCTCTTAACACCCTTTTCCTGTTACCCCTCTCAAACCCTGCTCTACCATTCATTTGCTCAAGTCCCTCAAGTATGTCAAACATTGCTTTTCCCTGTCACACCTTCCCTTTATCCGCCCCGTGAGTATCAATAGCTAAATCCACTGCTAAGAAGGTTGGGTCACTGTGTAGGGCCAGGAAGTTTTTTCCGCCTGAATCCATCTTGAACATATACAAATCAGCCATCCGACTGTGCATTGAATATTGTTGTCATACCTAGTCAGGCGCCACTGCTGTTCATCTCAGGGTTCTTGATAGGCTCCAAAGGATAATCTATAATGTGATCGGTTCAGCTCGACGCCAGCCACTTTCTCACCGGCGGGATGTGGCTTCTCTCTGTCTCTTCTACAAATATTTTCATGGCTTCTGCTCCGACGAACTGAGATCCCTAGTGCCCCCTTCACAAGAATTTACTCAAGCAACCAGACTGGCATCACGGTCCAACCCTTTTACAGTTTAACGTACCAAATGCAGCCGACAAGTCTTCTCCATTAACTTCTTTTCTCGCACTTCCTGCCTGTGGAACTTCCTTCCGTATACTTGCTTTCCTGGCGGCTACAACCTCCAGGAATTTAAATGCAATGTCAATTCCCATCTCTTATCTACTTGACTCCAGTTAATCCCTCATCACCCGTGTATCTTGCTCTTTTCCTTTCTCTCTATCTTCGCAACAGTCTTCACTCCTGTGTTACCATTCTTTTCTTGCCCTTCCTCTAACACACCCTGTAACTGGTTCTTTCTTTTCACTCTCCTCCTGCCTTTTACTCTCTCATGTAGCCCCTTGTTCATCAGTGGTGCTACCGCCTTGCTTGGGGTGAAACGATTTAAAAAAATCAAATTCAACAAGTCCTCCATCCTCATTATATGTCCAAGAAACTTCAGTTGTCTCTTCCTGATGTTAAGTAAAAGTTTTTTTTTATTTCCATTCTCTCTAAAACCTCGTCATTGCTCACATGTTCGGTCCATGGAATTCTCAGCATCCTTCTGTTGATCTACATTTCTGTTAGTTCAAGTCCTACCTTCATCTTTGATAAGATTGTTCAGATTTCGCTGCCATATTGAAAAACAGACATCACATAGCAATCCAGTACTCTCTTATTTTTTTTCCTAGAAAAATTTGCCTGTCTCTCAATACACTACTCAGCTACTTAAATGGATCATTGGACACGCCAATTCGCCTTCGGATCACAGTGTCGTACTTTCCGTCTTTTGCTAAAACACTTCCAACATATTTAAATTCCTATACCTTTCTTTATCATCATATCGCCCCAAGCAAGGCAGTTTACTGCCACTGTTTTGCAGGGGGTTACATAGGAGGAAAGTTATGAGAAAGAGTGACAGGTTATAGAGGGTGTCAGGAAGTGGGTAAGAGAAGGATGAGAACACTGATGAGAGTAGAGTGGACGGAGAAAGAAGCATGAGAGAAGGATGACTGTGGCCATAAAGTGAGGGGTCAGTTTATATATTGATTGTAATATAAAATTGATCCTCCACTTTATATTTACATAATAATTCCTTGTCTGTTAGCTACACATGCATATCTTTTAGATTTATTTACATTCTCTGGAATATAAATGTACAGAAATATTTTTAATAATCATATCGCCCCAAGCAAAGCATTTTATTGCCACTGTTTTGCAGGGGGTTACATTGGAGGAAAGTTATGATAAGGAGTGACAAGTTATAGGGGGGTGTCAGGAAGTGGGTAAGAGAAGAACTATAATACTGATGAGAGTGAAGTGGATGGAGAAAGGAGCATGAAAGAGAGAGGATGCAACTCAGTGAGATAGGTGATGATTATTGATTTTACATTTAAATTTTGAGGGATTGTAGCTGTCGGGGAAACAAGTAAATGGAAGGGAATTCGAGGGTCGGGAAGTGCGAGAATAGAAGCTGATGGAGTAGAAATTGCGTTTACACTTTATTAGTTTCCCAGTAAAAGGATGGGACCTAGTTGCTAATCTTGTAAATTCAATCGAGTAAATTCATACCTAGGGGGCACCAGAGAGCTAAGTTCATCGGAGCAGAAGACGTAAAAGTATTTGTAGAAGAGACATAGGGAAGCCATATTACGCCGGTGAGAAAGTGACTGTGTCTGAGCTTCCAAGTCGGGATCGATCACATTACAAATTCTTCGTTGGATTTTGTTAAGGATTCCTAGGTGGATAAAAGGGGCAGCCGACCAGATATGGCAGCAGTATTCAATGCTTGGGCGGATGGTAGCTGCTTGATTTTAGTAATCTTGGCCTGTCATTTGCATTTCAGGCTACTTTTTTTTTTTTTACTGATGACCATGCAGTCAGTTTCTTTTTACAAATTAATGAAAAGACTACTTAACTTTTTCTTTAGATAAATTAAATTTGTTAACAGAATCGTCGTCGTCGTCGTCGTCTACTTTGTAATCTGTCTTTTCAGACGAAATAGACACGTTCCTTTCATGGCGGATGAGCTTTTATGTGGCTGATGACACTAACACCGAAATGACACACTTTCTCGCCATTAGAGCATCTTAAAACCTATTGAGTGACAGAAGAGAATGGATTCTGTAACAGTGGAAAGATTAGCAAATTCATTCGCTTTTATCTTGTATAATTGAAACCTTACATGATGCCATCTTTGTTTTTCTTGAAAATACCCTGAGAACTTGTCGAAAGATTACTTTTGTTTTATTTAGGTTAATTATAATACACAACTCTGCTTCACTATATATATATATATATATATATATCACACCATGATTGAGCACTCTGGAAGAATGGTAGATTTTGTAAAAACAGTAGCTACTGAAGCATCTACGCATCGTTCATTCAGTAATGAATTTGATCACTCTCAGTTACTGGCGTATATTTACATTGTATATAACACGCCAAAAGTATGCTTTCTTCTACCGAGCGTCCATAGCTCAGAGGTAGAATCGCCGACTGACGTCAGTTTGCTAGAAGCAATCGGATGTCTAACCTTACTGATGAGCTGTGATACAGCGAAACAGATCTGTCTGCGGATGACGATATATATATATATATATATATATGATGAGAAAGTGTAGGAGGATTTTAAATATTAAGTAAGTAATTCATCGAATGTGCGTTGTGATGCAGTGGATATCGGCTCGGAACGAGAAATCGGGGAACCGACTTCGAATTCCAGTTGAATTCATTGCATTCACTTACGCACAAATGCCCTTGGGAAAGGTATTAATCCGTCTCTTCCTTCCAGTTATGGGTTAAATAACAGGACATATTGGGTTCTATATCCTTGGCTGGCAACCAGTCTACCTCAGAAAGTAATCTTAACCTACTCCGGGATAATCTTCTGCCCAGTCAGTCATGTATCTTTCGAGACATGATCGCCCAAAGCGTGTTTCATAAGATGGCACTTAACTGACTGACTTAATATAATAGTTGAAAACATGATTATGGCTTCTACTGATCATAAAGTAGGGGATTAGTTTTGTATTGTTTTGAAGTAATAAACTGATCCCCCACTAATTACTACTTAATAATATAATACATCTCTTTCCCCTCTACCTATGAGTCAAATAATAAGACAAATTGGATTCTATAGTCTTGGCTGGCAACCAGTCTACCGCAGAATGCAATGGCAACCTACTACAGGATAATCTTTTGAAAGAGACATGATCGCCCAAAGCGTGTATCCCGTATGGTACTTAACTGACTGAATGAGGACGGAGAGAACCTGATGCTCACGGAACAGAGGGGAAGAGAGACAAGGGAAAGCAATGAATGGCATACTTGTTGAACTTGAACAGATGGATGGTGGATCGGGATTTGAGTGAGATAACAGGATGCGGGGTATTAAGAGCGACAAGGGGGGATATGGAGATGTGGAGGGCCATGATCGTTAACGTCTTTTGTTAGAACAATTCCTAGTTATTTAAATTTCTGCATTTATTTGATTTTGGTATCCTCCTTTTTCTATGAAATCCAATCCGTGGGTAAGAAATGGCTCGTGGATTTTAATGCTTCCAAAACGAAGCTGCTATCTATTAACCATCACAGACAATCGCTCATACCAAACATTGGCATGTATCAGGCTAGTCTCCCTGAAAGCAAAACACTGCCCCTGCTCGTGTTAACTCTCACAACAGACCTCAAGTGGAATGAGCATATAGAATCCATAGTTAAATCCGCTGCTAAGACAGTCGTTTCTCTGTGTAGGGCCAGGAATTTTCCCGTCTGAAACAATCCTGCACATATATAAATCTACCATCCACCCGTGCATTGAATACTGCTGCCACATCTGGTCGGGTGCCCCTGCTATTCACCTAGGCGTCCTTGACAAAATCCAACAGAGAATCTGTAATGTGAGCTTTCGACTTGGTAGCTCAGATACAGTCACTTTCTCACCGGCGTAATGTGGCCTCCCTGTGTCTCTTCTACAAATACTTTCACGGCTTCTGCTCCGATGAACTTAGCTTACTGGTGACCTCTGCATATGAATTTACTCGAGCCACAAGATTAGCAACTAGGTCCCACCCTTTTACTATGAAACCAATAGAATGTAAACGCAAATTCTACTCCAGTAGCTTCTTTTCTCGCACTTCCCACCTGTGGAGTTCCCTTCCATTTACTTGCTTCCCCGACAACTACAATCTCCAAGAATTTAAATGTAAAGTCAATAGTCATCTCCTATCTCACTAACCTGCATCCTCTCTCTCATGCTCCTTTTTCTGTCCACTCCACTCTCGTCAGTATTCTCATTCTTCTATTACCCACTTCCTGACACCCCCTATAACATGTCAGTGTTTCTCATAACTTTCCTCCTATGTAACCCCCTTTAAAACAGTGGCAGTAAAATGCCTTGCTTGGGGCGATATGATTATAAAAATATAGGGTTAATGAAAATAAACAACTTTATAATAAACGGCGGAAATACAATAAAAGACATTAAGTAAAACAAAATAGATTAAGTATCATAAAAACACGAGTAAAACTATGTATAATAAAAGGCATTCAATGTTATAAATCACAAGACTTGACAAAAGACAGTACATCTAATTAATGGCATTAAGTATAATAACAAACATTCGGAATAAAGATAGACAAAGTATAAGATATTAATTATATAAAAGCTATCAAGGATAATAAATGACATTATCTATAATACAAGACGTTAAGTCTACTAAATGATACAAAATTAAATATAATAGCAAACTTTAAGAGGCTCACCCCTTGTTTCCTGTTTAGGATGCGGTTTCCGGTTTTCTCTTCTCCAAACTTTTCACTCTTTTCTTTTTTTTTTCAATTGGAGTAGATAGACTAAACTATCGCCCGGTTCACACTCCACACACATCTATTGAACAGGTGAAGAGGCTCATCCCTTGTTTCCTGTTTAGGATGTGGTTTCCGGTCTTCTCTTTTCCAATCTTTTCACTCTTTTCTCTTTATTTTTTTCAATTGGAGTAGATAGACTAAACTATTGCCCGGTTCACACTCCACACACATCTATTGAACAGGTGAAGAGGCTCATCCCTTGTTTCCTGTTTAGGATGTGGTTTCCGGCTTTCTCTTTTCCATTCTTACGTAGCCCCCTGTGCATCTGTGGTGTTATCGCCTTGCTTGTGGTGATTGGATTTTTAAAAAAAAGAAGAAAAAAATTTTGTATAATGAAAAAATATATATAATACTATTGTAATAATAAAAATCATTAATGATAAAATTCTATTCGTATAACATGCATTAAATATAATCAAAGGTGTTCGGTATAATATAGCCTGATAATGCAAATCATTTTATATAATGAAAATATTAAATATAAGAAGACGTTTATCATAAAAGGTATTATTCTGAATTAAAAAAGATAACGAGTTCATTTGTAATTACCCTGAAGGCAGACACGGGCGACATTCATCTGTTGACAGCTGAGACGAAAACCAGACGATTTCCACAAAGCCAGATTAATGAAATGCTTTCCTACAGCGAATTATCAACTCTGTTTGTTTATAAATTAAATCGGCTTGTTTGATTCTAATTAAATTGTTCGACTGGTGAAGAGTGCGATGAAGATTTCTCAGCTTTACCAAAAAGAGATTCCGACATAAATTGCGATGTTAGATCATTTTGGTTAGAAAATTTTGTAATTTGCTTGAAGCATTGTGTATAGTAAAAATAGGGTTAGGTTTTGAAGGCTGTCGCAATTCGTTTAGTAAAATAAAGGAAGGTAAATAAGTTTTTGGGTCTCACCTATTTATTATACATTAACATTTCGAGATTAAAATCTCATCTTCAGGATGTTAGAGGGTTTGTGGTTGAGTACACGCCTTTCAGCAAATAGTTCTTTCTGGCTGCTGCTGCTGCTGTTAATTATAGTGTGTGTGTGAAAGTGCATGTATGTGTGTATGTGTGTGTGTGTGTAAGCGTGTTAGAGCATGTATGTGTGTGTGTTTATGGTGTGTATATGTGTGATTGATAGTTGAGATTTTTATGATCTGATGGCATCGGTCTGCTTTGAAATGTCAAGTGTGTGTTAACCTGACCGTTAGTTTGACCCCTGCCAAAGTGGAAGATGGCCTTTTGTGACTATTGTGTGTGTGCGTATTTATGTGTGTATACTTCTAATATTTCATTTTACTACATTTTGTGTTTGTGATCTTGTGGTGATACCACCGACCGAGCAAAAGTGAGCAAATCGGATGTTGGCTCTATGCCGACCAGAAAGCTAATGAATAAAATGTCGTCGTACGCAAGTGGATCCGCGCAGATGTTCCGGCTGAAAAATAAAAATTACTCAAATATCAAATTACCATTTTTTTTTATTTACCAGCCAATGGAGAGCCCGGAACCAGATACAAGGATGAAATTCGAAACTAGCTGTTTTGATCTAAACTGCCGATATAAAAAGCGAAGACATAGACGCTTCGTCAGACAGGCACAGACAGAGGAGAAGAGTGTAATTAGTTTCTTCCTAGACCATATGTCGAGCGGCTACTATGTTTACCTCTTTTTCCTGCCCTGTTCTCGGAGTACTAACTGACCTTTTCTAAGACATTCCACAAACCAACTTGCTGACCTACTGACCTTAGAAACGGCAACTTGATAATGAACATTAATCATACTACCAAGCTACGTACATTTCAGCGTTATACCTCCGCTTCCAGATTCTTAAGCCTATCATCTTCCTTTCAGCAGCATTATTATTTTTCCATTAACAAAATTTAACCTGGCCGTTGGACCTATCCTTTTCATCATTATTATTTGCCATACCACAAATTTTAACCTGGCCGTTGTACCCACACAATCTAAACACTTTTATCTTTGCCATAAACAAATTTTAAAAGTCGTGTTCGGATCACTTCGGAAGAAAATATACCCGCTATAATCTCCAAAGTATTTTTGTAATTATTTTTTTGAAGTTTTTTTTTTCTTAGATTTTAAAAAGTAGATTTTCAGCACTTTACCGTATTTTCACCGGGGACGATTTCAAGTTCATAAAAATTATTGAAAATTATTTAAAATATACTATGATTAGATGATTTGTATTAAACTTTAGTAAATATTGTCTTTAGTTTATAACTTACCAACTTAACGTCTACAAATCTTGAAAATGTTTTAAAAATATTTTTAAACTTTATAAATTATTGTAATTAAAAAAAAAACAAGAAGTAAAACAATTATTTTCAAATTTCATTATTAATAGAAAAAAAAATTTTTCGGACTATAATATCTGAATTTTTTATTAATTAAAAGCTTATCTAATTAAATAATGTCGGAGTTTTATTGCGTTTTTATATTACTATTCAAAGCAGATTTTCGGGAAAAAATAACTAAATGGTTTAAAAAACATGATTTACATTCTCCAATGATTCCTGCATTTAAGTAATAAAACGAATTTTGTCTACAGAATTTAATTTTTTGAAATGCATGAATTTACATGGAGGTGGGTTAACAGTTGTAAAACAAAATACTTTTATCAATATTTTTTCAAAATAATGATTTCAAAAAATAATTTTATTCATCTGTCAATAAGTCCTGAAAGTTTCATTAAAATCTGAAAATTATTCGATTTTTGCAAAAATTTCCAAATTAATGCGTTTGTCACCGGAAAAAAGTGAGTTATGTAATTTTACGTTTTTTAATATAAACCCTCGTAGTGATTTGGTTCCCTGCTAGAGAAAATATAAAAATAAAAATTTTAGCAAAATTTCGAACGTGTTAGAAAAGATTAAAAAGCTTTTTTAAATTATTACAAAATACTTTGATCTTTGCTTTTAATAATAACACAAACATGTTGATGCAAAAGGTTCGTTTTTATTAACTTTGGGGCCTTTTTTCTTCATACAATGCTGTTTTTACAGCGATATATTAAAGGTACCTACACTTAATAAAGTAAATCACTATAGTGGACTGCCAACCCATTAGTTTGTACTACTTCTAGGATATATATATATATATATATATATCCTAGAAGTAGTACATATATATATATCTGTGTGTGTGTGTGTGTGTGTGTGTGTGTGTGTGTTAAATTGCTCATTATCAGTGATAGATCGTAAGTAAATATAAATGTGTATATTGACATCAATACAAATAAATACAAATAATAATAAAATAAAAATAATCAGCGCATAATAAGGTAATAAATAATTAATAAATATGTAACCCTGGCAAGAAAGAATTGTTAGCCTTGAATTAATTATTCATACTCAAGTGCCTACTGTAGTGCCTGTTTCAACTACAAATGCGCTTAAACCCAAGAGAAATTTCTGGTTAGTCGAGCATCACAAACATTTTGGGGTCTGCATTTAATGCTTGTTAGGTGGTACTCACAAAAAATAAAAAATAAAATAAACCGAAAACCCCAAAATATTCCCCAGTCCTTAAAAGTGTTCAATTACTCGAATAAATTCAAGTATAATTTGTTTATTTTATCTAATAAGTTAAACAATTAAAAAGTGGATATTGAAGTCAACACTCAGACGGTAAAGATTGTTTCATGCTAAACACAATAGTCAGGTCAGTGCAGTGCGTTTTTGCTCGACATTTTATATATACAGGTGAGTGATGTATTGGGTATAGTCTGTTGTATTGTAAGAAGCGTCGGCTATGTTTGCGAGATGGCCTTGTGTCAAACGTAACCGATCCCACTACATTTGAAAGAATTGGGTGTTTGAACAAAAGATAAAACCGTCTCGTTTATATAAATAAATGTAATTTTATTTATCGAGAACAGTGACATCAATTTTTGTAGTTTTGAAGTAATACATATGTTAGAAATCCGGCTTTTTTTTTCTTTTGAAGGTGTGTTTAAGCTCAGTTTCCTTTTAAAATCAGATGAAATAACCTTTTGTGAAAAAAAAAAAAGACAATCCGGGGTCACTGTGAAAGTTCGTTCTGAGTGTGGAATGAAAGTGGATATGAGATCTTTTGATCCTCTTTCTTTTTTGTTGCCGACAAGTAAATGAGTAAAGGGGAGAAAGTGAGAAAAGATAAAAATGCAGGTCATCCGGACATCTGGCCAGACATCCCGTCACTCTCTGCCGAGAAAAGCAAAAATCACGCGCATTTCTACGTTTTTTTCGCCGACATCAGCAAATGGGAAAATTTAGTAAGCCGTCTTTTGAAAATTACTTTTCTGTTACTGAATGCATAAATATATATATATGCTTTTTTATTGGCTCATGAAAATGTGTAGTTGTGTGTATTCTCGGATTTTTCAAATCTGACGAAATCCGACAGTATTATTCTAACGGTCATATTAGTGGGCGTGGTTTGTTAATTTATTTTCTTATTTACTTAATTTAATTGCTTGGATTAATTTTTTTTACTTGCTTTTGTTTATTTAATATATTCATGTATGCTTACGTACGCATTATCTCTGATATTGACTACTATAACCAATAAATATAGCATAACTTAAAATTATATTTTATCATATATATATATATATATATATGTGTGTGTGTGTGTGTGTGTGTGTGTGTGTGTGTGTGTGTGTGTGTTTTCTTTTAGACATGTCGGATTAAATGAATTGCAAACATTGTGTCTGCTTATTTTCAATAAAATCCGTTCATACTCACGGATAATCTTTCGTGTCATAATTGGAAGATGTCAGAAATGAGCTGTAACGTTGACAGATGCTATTATCATTTATTTTTCAATGTACCCAAGTACTTTCAGTCTCTTTCCGAGATCATCTTCAGGGGTGTGAATTATGGTAACAAATGTATTCGGAAAACTGTGTTGCTAAAATTTACTGTACATTTTTCTCTCCTTCAAATATAACGGTTGAAAAATTGCTAGCGTTCATTAGAACGTGAAAATTATCCAAAATAGAATATATATATATATATATTAGGCATCCACATACAAGCCTGTTTCGCAGCTCATCAGTGTGGTTAGACACATCCACTTGCTTCTGGTCGGGATCGAAACTCGACCGATTTGGTATCAGTCGGAGTCGCTACTCCCTAAGGGAAATTTTAACGTGTTGTATAGAAGCAGTGTATACACACGCCAGTCACAAAAATAACTCAATTCATTTCTGAAGAGTAACGCTTACATCGCAGAAGTGGAAACTGTTTTTGAAATTTTCTTCTCTAGAGAGCTTAATCGTAATGAGAGCATAATATATTAGTTATCTATCTATCTATCTATCTATTTATCTATCTATATATATATATATATATATATATATATATATATATATATATATATATATAACAGTAGAAAACACTTATGGATATTAATTCCACAGTTTGGTAATTATTACTTTTTATAAAATGCTAAATACAGAAGTAGAGCTTTTATAGGGTATAGTTATTATTAGTGTTATAATAATAATATATCATATCTCTAGTAATGATTACCACTGCGTGAGTGTGTGTTTTCGTGTGTGTGTGTGTGTGGGAGAAGATACCACCTAAATTGTACAATAATTTCAATGCTATCTGAAGTTGTTGGATCGTTTATTCATCCATAGATAGATAGATAGATAGATAGATAGATAGATAGATAGATAGATAGATAGGAACAGACTGAGATAGATAGATAGATAGATAGATAGATAGATAGATAGATAGATAGATAGATAGATAGATAGAATTATTTACCTATGTTATGAATGATATTAAATTTACCAGAATAAGTTAATAATCAATATTTCTTTGAACGGAATCAAAAATGCTTCGCGTATTCAATATTTAGAAAAAGAGCTCTTCTACTTCAGGAGACAGAAAAATGAATACACAGCTTTTGTTGCCGAACACATATTCTGCTTTTCTTTTTACACACTTGAGTTGTTGAAAAATGTGAAAAAATTCGCCATCAGGACGAACAAAAGAGACAATCAGTTAAATTTTTGAATTTATACTACAAAAGATTTGCCTCGTTCTCCTGAATGCTTAACTTTAAATGAATATACGAAAAAAAAATTTGTTCACTGTTTAGTGGTATTATATTACCGATTAGAAATTCTATTCTGATAGAATATCGATTTTAATCGTTTTGTTTAGTATTGTGATAGATTAACACACATTGATACGTATTGCGAATACACTTGTTCCCAACCATATATACTCACATACATGATTAGAAAAAAATGTATTATTCACTCCAGAATTTTAAAACCTAAAGGCCAAAAATATTTAGAAAATGTACATTCGAAAAGAATCCATAATCAACATAAAAGCTATTCACGATATAAGTGGTAAAATAATATATATATATATATATATATATATATATATATATATAGTGTTGAGTTCTGATGATACTTAATACCAAGATTGTTGTCTTTCAGTGGTTTACAGGTAGAATGGCATTTTGCCAAGCAGGTTTTATCTCGTAAAGTGCTCAATATCGAGATAGAGATAACGTATTAATACAATTAAAGTAGAGAAGTTAGTTGCTTATCTGAGCAGAGTCATGCCGACTTCTAAGGTATTACTGTGATCTCTTCACTCCTCAATGCTTATATTTATAGCTGGGAGATGCCATGCCACTCACTTGAAATTGAAATCACTATCATTTCTTCTGATTGTTCAGAGAAAATCCCAATCATTTTTCTCCCAGTTACGGCTGTTTTGAGGAACAGACCTCCTCTGCATGATGCATTTGTGAAAACTCTGCTTTAATTTGTAGAAGTAGGGAGATGGTTAATGTTTATTAAATCGGCCTTGTGTCAATCATAACGGAACTCCCTACATCTTAGGATAATTTGCTATCACCAGAAGGTTGGATATTAGAATGTGTGGAAGAATAAAAGTATTTCATTTTGTATGTTTAGATAGAAATTTATTAATGGAAAAGAATAACAAGAATTGGTAGAAGTTAAACGCTCATGAGAAACAGTAGTAAGAAGTTAGGGGTATCAAGAGTTCTTAGTAGTAATTTGCAAGGGTGAGTTTATGTGCATGCAGGCAGGTACGTATGTAAGTATGTATGTATGAGCGTTTATTGTTGGGTAGGATTTTTTTTAATCATCTCACCCCAAGCAAGGCATTCCACTGCCACTATTGCGCATGGGGCTACATAGGGGAAGCTAAAAAGAAGGTGTGGTTAGACATAGGGAATGTCAGGAGGAAGGTGACAGATGAGTAAGGATAGCGAGGATGAGGGTTGGGCAGATGGGAAGAGTGTTTGATAGAATGGGAGCAGGTTAGTGTGTTAGGAGGTGTCTATTGACCTTACATTTAAACTCCTGGAGATTGTAGCCGTCGGGGAAGCAATCGTGTGGATCGTGGATTGTCTTTGAAGTTATTGCTCAGGGTAAATGGCGAAAAGGAAGGAGGTGAGAGGTGAAAAAGACAGAGACAATAATAATAACGATCGCTTGACGTTTGTAGAGAGACGTGTTAATTACTCGCGTTTTCTTCTCTCTCTGGCGACTGTCTTCTTGTCCCGTTTATTTATTTTGTTTGTGGGGATCCAAAAGGTCATTTGGGAACTCACTCCCGGATGTGATTCTGGCACTTCTATTTTGTTTTTAGATTTTTCCTAGTTTTCTATTGGCCGAAAAACATTTCGCATCGAGGTATGAAATTTTGCGAGTTTTGTGTGTGTCAAGCAAAGGTTATGTAAATTCGTTTATTTCTAACAAAATCGATGAGTCAGTGCTTAGCATTCGAATTTTTAACTCTAGAACTTGTTTTTTTCACTAAAAATTCAAGGGTCAATCGCTATCGAACCTGGTTATATCCTCATTATGTTCATTACGTATCACCTCTTCTTACATTAATATCAGACATATTACTCAGTAATCACACGTGTAGATCGTTGGGTAGTACAATAAGAAGTCGGTGAGCCGAGTTCAAATTCTAGAAGAATTCATTACATTAACTTACACGCAAATATCATTGGCAAATATATAAATCAATCTCTTCTCTCCCATCTATGGTTTAAATAGTGGGACTTGTATCTGTAAAAATCGGTGTTATTTTCAAAAAGTTGTTGATGAAATATTCATTCGCAAAAACATTAATTATTCTTACAATACAAATTAGGTGTCGGTTTTAAATAAACGGATGTGCGTTGTGGTGCAGTGGATATCGTCTCGGAACGAGAACTCAGGAAGCCGAGTTCGAATTCCAGTTGAATTCCTAGCGTTCACTTACGCACAAATACCCTTGGGAAAGATAATAATCCTTTTATTCTCTCCAGTTATAGGTTAAATTACAGAACAGATTGGCTGGCAACCAGTCTACCTACAGCGGGATAAACTTCTGCCCAGTCAGTCATGTCTCTTTCGAGACATGATCGCCCAAAGCGTGTATCACGGATGGCACTTAACTGACAGACTGAATGAAAACATGATTAAGGCTTCTACTGTTCATAAAGTAGGGGATTAGTTTTATATTGTTTTGAAGCAATAAACTGATCCCCCACTAATTACTATTTCATAATATAACACATCCCTTCCCCCTCTACCTATGAGTAGAACACATTGTGTTCTATAACCTTGGCTGGCAACCAGTCTACCGCAAAAAGCAATGACAACCTACTGCTGGATAATCTTCTGCCCAGTCAGTCATGTCTTTTCCGAGACATGATCGCCCAAAGCGTGTATCATGTATGGCACTTAACTGACTGACTTTAAATAAGTAAGGAAGGATTGATAGGCCGGAAAAAAAACAAACCAATCAAATGATCACAAATCATCTACCTATAGTGGCTTTCGAGCCTTGCAGTGGATAAAATCTGGTATGAAATGTAACATTCCAAGCTAACTGGATAATAATAATAATAATAATTATTATTATTATTATTATTATTATTATTATTATTATTATTATTTATCGCTTGTGGAAATCATTTTCTTGTTTCTTGCATTCCTGATCTTCAAAAATTTAATTTGCAATATCAATCGTTATCTTCTTAATTCATGTTCTTTTACTGTTCTCTCTCCTTGATAATTTTTTTTTCTTTTTCCTATAATATTTTACACTCAGTAACAACCCTCCTCTTCGTGTTAGTGCCTTACTCCGGGTGAAATGATTAAAAAAATGTTCCAAAACAATGCTCTATTTCCGTGTCAAAATGTGAACAGTTGGTGACATACCTTTTGTTTAGAACTATTATTTTGCTACAACCAAATTTATTTCTTGAATTCGATAAGACATATTTTGCTGTTGTCACTGACGGAGAAGATGGAAGTGGGTAGACAACGGGAAGAAAAAAGACGAGATTCATGCGGTTGATAATATTTGCATTTTTTTGTTTGCTTTTGTTTCTTTTTTGCGTGTTTCAAAGCTACAGGTAATGTCATTTGTCTGTACTGATTTTTTTGCGTCGTGTGTTCGTTTGGCTGTGAGTGAAAGATGGCGGTGAAGGTTTTGTTGGAGTTAAGTTCTTTGCTAATAGCAATAAGAGAAATGAGAAGGCTGACTGATAAATTGATATAAGACAATGAGTAATAGAAGCAGAGAATAAAAGCTAGGAAAGTTAATATAATTATTAAGAATACCTAAACATGTACGGCAGATAGATAGATAGATAGATAGATAGATAGATAGATAGATAGATAGATAGATAGATAGATAGATATGGGCAGACTGGAATTCATAGATAGATAGATAGATAGATAGATAGATAGATAGATAGATAGATATGGGCAGACTGGAATAGATAGATAGATAGATAGATAGATAGATAGATAGATAGATAGATAGATATGGGCAGACTGGAATAGATAGATAGATAGATAGATAGATAGATAGATAGATAGATAGATAATGAATAGACAAGGATAGATAGATAGATAGATAGATAGATAGATAGATAGATAGATAGATAGATAGATAGATAGATAGATAGATATGAATAGACAAGGATAGATAGATAGATAGATAGATAGATAGATAGATAGATAGATAGATAGATAATGAATAGACAAGGATAGATAGATAGATAGATAGATAGATAGATAGATAGATAGATAGATAGATAGATAGATTTTTTAAAAATCATAGGCAAACAAACAAGTAGAAAATCAAGAAAATTAATCCAATCATATTAAAGAACAATTCTCAAATTTTGAAACTACATTTTCTTCATTACTTATTACGTTGCAATGTTTCAGCCGCTTATTTTTGAGCCAATACCTGACCCTTCTAAGCAATTCGCGATTAGACAGTTTATAGCTTGATTCAGTAGAGCAATGTTATGAGACTGTGAAATCACACACACGCACGCACACACACACACACACACACACACACACACTAACGCACGCACGCACACACTTACGCACTCACGCAATCGTATGTTTTGGGGTATCGCCCCTTTTCACACACTCTATAGACTCTTCCAAAGTATACAAATATTCCTGCCTACAGAGAACGGTAGGTGAGTTGTGTTGAGTTGTTGTTGTCAGAGATGGTGTTTGTCAGAGTAGCTGAACCGCTGCTTGTTGGTCAGCACAAATATAGACTTATTACTCGGATTTACTTCTTGTATATATTGGACTCCTACTAACAAGTATTCCTGAATCTACTAACCGTGTACAGGTTGTATATCTCTTATTCAATATACTTACATTTTTTCTTCTCATAACTGTTTTTGTTATTATATCGTGTGGTTTTCTAAACAAGAATCTACAACAATATGTATTAAGTTCAGTATGTAATTATTGTATATTTGAATAAATGTAAGCTGTTTGCTGATTGGACTGAGATAGCTAATCAAAATCAAGTGAACAACATTTTTACCGCTAAATTGTGAGGGTGTTTGAACCCCTATACATACAATTTGCCGCGTATTTTCAGACAGTTGGCACTGACATTTCCTAGGTACACACCATGTCAAAAAAATACAAGTCTAAAAGCCCAACTCACTCTGATATTCATATTCTATCTTTTGCACAACTAACACCATGAACATTATTCATGACGTCTCATACTTAAACAATTCTTCTCAGAAACATTTACATACATAATTTTCTTTACACTATGTGAATTCTTTCAACAATAATGAACCTTCAAACTTAAGTTAAAATTCGTAACAGTAACTCTCACACAGACTATGGAGAGAATTACAAGCAACCAATTTCACATATTATTCAACACCTATGTACATTTTGTATTCTTGTAAAATATTTGTTAATAAATTGTATCGTTGCAAATTAATGTTTTGTCAACTTCATTTCACCTTCTCTTTGCTTGTTTAATGATGGATTTTCAATGCTTATAAAAATAATGGTGGTTTGTAAGGGTTTGGGTAGAAAGTCGCTTTTGGAAGTGGCCTTGGCCTTGTGTTTACCTTGCAGCATGAAGCCCCCACAAGACTATCAGAATATGTAAGCCGCATTCATATAAAACGTCTAGAAAATTAACCGGTCGAAAATTAGTGAAAAGTTAACAATGAATAAGGAGCCTATGAGTATCTAGGAGTCAACGAAGGAGATCAAATAGAGTATGACAGAGAAACTAAAAGAATACTAGAGGCATTTGCGTCTGGTGTTAAAGACAAAGCTAAATTCCCGGAACAGAATATAAATTACAAACACTTTGGCTGTCCCTGTGATACAATACATTTTCAACATCCTTAATTGGACTATAACTGACATTAAGCGAATAGATGTTAAAACTGTTGGAGTTTTTTTTTTTTTTGCTACCTGCGTATACTAGTGAGCCAACCATGAGCTGACTCATTTTGTAGTTCACCAACAGAAGGGTTAACCAATCAGAATACTCAAAATATTCAATGCGACGTGTATAAAAAGGCGACGATATTTTCCCGAGTATTGGCCATATAGTCAGATTCAGTAGAGTGTCTGACTCGTGAGTGTTAATCTTTGATGTTGTTTCATTGAACAGATTATGGACTGCGCTGTATTCTATATTCATAAACTATGGTGGACATGGATCAACAAAACGAGAAAGCTTCTCACTTGACGCCGCATACTTCATCCTAAGACTGGTGCTAATCGTCTGTATATACCCAGATCTGAATAAGACAAAGAATTCGCCCAACTAGAACTGTCTAATAAAACCGCAACAATCGGTCTTCAAATAAACCTGAAAAATCCAAAAGTTTGGATGCTGATCTGTGTAAAAAAACATGAAAGAAGTAAGAAACTTCAATTATGTTATGGTGCCCTATTTAAAGTGAATGGACTCTTCCTCTTTCAACAAATACTAACCTGAGTGGCTTCCTGAGAAACAGTATAGAGGCAGCCGGAGGCAGTCAATAGACAGTCGTGATGCAGTCGTGACGCAGCGTAACTACACAGTTCGGAGGTACACTTATATTTGCTGACTACTAACGCTTTTACTTTGTATATACAGTACTGTGCAAAGGTATTTGGACAAGAACTATTTTTTCTTTTATGAGGCATCAAAATAACTGCGATAATTTACCAATCGCACCTAGTATATATACAGTACTGTGCAAAAGTATTAGGACAAGAACTATTTTATCATTTATGACGCATATTGACAGAAAATAATTTAATTAAAGTAATTTTATTTGATTTACTAACAAGAAAAAAATACTTGTTACAAAATAAATTTAATATTTAATATAATAGCCTTTTGCTTTGATCACAGCCTTCATTCTGTCAGGCATTGACATCGCAAGATTCTTCAATGTATCTAATGGTATCTCCTGCCAAGCAGCTTGTATTAATTCCAAAATTGTGTCTTGCGAAGTAACATTAGATTTATCAATTTTTTTATCCAAAATTTCCCATAGAGTATTTTCAAAATAACTTGTTTAATAGAAAATAGGAAACATTAAATATAATTTCTCTTTAATACATTTCTTTTACACTTAATTTTTAAATAATCAATATTTATTAGCAATTTACTTGGCTTCTCAGCGTGTATTTGAATTTCAGTGAGGTGTTTAGGAAATCACCCCTGTCCTAAAACGTTTGCACACTACCGACTGTGTGCAAAAGTGGTGATTTTAAACTTTATTTTGATGCCTCATAAAAGATAAAATAGTTCTTGTCCTAATACTTTTGCACAGTACTGTATATATTCTAGGTGCGATTGGTAAATTGTCGCCATTATTTTGATGCCTCATAAAAGATAAAATAGTTCTTGCCCTCATACATTTGCACAGTACTGTATATATACTAGGTGCGATTGGTAAATTGTCGCCATTATTTTGATGCCTCATAAAAGATAAAATAGTTCTTGCCCTAATACTTTTGCACAGTAGCGCATGCCCTGTTATTTTAATACCCTGGTTCAACCTACCTTCTTGTTTCCGTGTCTTTCTTCCTGGAACTAACAGACTACAACAATTCAGTAATAAAGGTGAAGAAGTGCAAATAAACCACAATGATGGACTCTCCCGCCGATTTCGATGTATGAGTGTCTAAAACAGTTAGACTGCCACACAAAGAATTGTTTAGAGTTTTCCTTCTCCTAGGTGCATGTCTTACGAGACTAGGGATGCATCTATCCCAGTGGTTTTTGGGATTTTGATTTAAGGGCAGGATCCTATTATTTAACCCATAATTGGAGGGAAGAGACGGATTAATACCTTTCCCAAGGGTACCAGTGCGTAAGTGAATGCAGATTGTTCGACTGGAATTGGAACTCGGCGGCTCACCGATTTCTCTTTCCGTGCCGATATCCACTGCACCACAACGCACATCCGTCACTAAACGCTTACAGCACCTGGTTATTCCCAAGCAGTCACCCATCTAAGTACTGACTGGGTTCAACGTTGCTTATCTTCAGTGATCGAGGGAAAACCGATGTATTCAACGTGATATAACTGTAATCGTAATATACCTAATATAATAAACCTAGTGCGGCGGCAAAGAACCTAAAAAGGAAAGCAAAAGCAAATGCAATGTATCAAATGCGAAAAAAGCGATGGCAAGATAAGCCTCTTTATGGTCAATACTCTGCCCTCTTGTGGACAAACCCCGTACCCATCACTGGTTACGTAGTGCGGGGTCAAAAGCAGGAACCGAAGGTTTTATGCTTTCTGCACAGGACCAATGCATACTAACTAGAAATTACCAAGCACACATACTGAAAAAGCTTACGGACATATCACGTTGAATACACCGGTTCTCGTTCGATCCCCGAAGTTAAGCAACATTGAGCCTGGTCAGTACTTAGATGGGTGACCGCTTTGGAATAGAAAAAATATGGAAATTGAAAACAAGAATCGTGATAGTGGGTAACTTGGAATTATAAAAAATGGAACAAAACAACACACTGAAAGAATCCCTGGAAACCCCAGCTTAAGAGATATACAAAAAATAGTTTTGTTAAGTACAGCCCACACACTAAGGAGAACCTTGTTTATGTAATGCTAGGGATTTTAGGGGGGATAGAAAAAATAGAGCCATAACAACACACCACAACCTGCTTTGTGTCTTCTCGAAGACTTGGTAGGTAGTGCAACCGTAGCAGAAATCAAAATATGATGAAAAATGACAACACAATAATAATAATGGTTAATATTTCTTCGCCAAATTAAGAAAACATTCTTCTAACGAAAATAAAATGCTTTCATTAGAATGTATCTGACTCTTAGACATCCGTTTACAGAGATTGGACCTGTAATAATTTTCTGGGATTTTACAATACACACAAATAGATCAGTCAAAGCTAATAGCCCAAACATTGTTAGCACACAAATAGAATGTGTTTTCATGTTGACATGGCAGTCCTTGCAGATGTTAATGTATCATTGAAGATCTTCAAAATACAAGAACTTGAAGTGGAAATCTCAAAAATGTAGCACATGAGCACATCAATAATTCGTTGTAGTTGGAGCCCACAGATTGATTAGAAGAGGTTCTGATAGACACATTGAAGAGATTTCTGGCAGTCTATGCCTTAAAGTTGAATTCCAGTTGAATTCATTGCATTCACTTACGCACAAATACCCTTGGAAATTATATTAATCCGTCTCTTCCTTCCAGTTATGGGTTAAATAGCAGAACAGATTGCGTTCTATAGCCTTGGCTGGTAACCAGTTTACCGCAGAAAGCAATGGCAACCTACTGCGGGTTAATCTTCTGCCCAGTCAGTCATATCTCTTTCGAGACATGATCGCCCAAGCGTGTTTCACGTATGGCACTTAACTGACTGATGCCTTAAAAAGATAATACAAAAATTGTAATCACAACTAAAACTCACATATTGCCAAGAAATTTAATTTGTTTTGTTATTCTGTTACACAAATGTCATGAAGCTAGTTTTTACCTTCGAACTCTGCCTGGGACCCCGGAAGGAAATGTGTACACAACTGAAATTGAAGAAAATAATAATAATAATAATAATAATAATAATAATAATAATAATTATTATTATTATTATTATTATTATTATTATTATTATTATTATTATGTCATTTTTCATCATATTTCGTTTTCTGCTATGGTTGCACTACCTACCAAGTCTGCGGGAAGAAGACACAAAGCAGGTCGTGGTGTGTTGTTATGGCTCCATTTCATGTTTTTTCTATCTTCCCCATCATCCCTAGCGTTACATAGACAAGGTTTTCCTTACTGTGTGGGCTGTACTTAACAAAACAATGTTTTGTATATCTCTTAAGATGGGGTTTCCAGGGATTCTTTCAATGTGTTGTTTTGTTCCATTTTTTATCATTCCAAGTGCATCTATTATCACAGGTACGATTCTTGTTTTCAATTTCCACATTTTTTCTATTTCAATTTCCAGGTCTTTATTTTTGACACTTTTTTCGAATTCCTTAGTTGCTATGCTACAATCCGCTGGACAAGCCATATCAATTAATAGGCAAGTTTTTCTTTCTGGTTTTTAACAATTATTATTATTATTAGTAGTAGTATTATAATCGTTGATGATTAGTTGTCTAATAAAAAAGAAGTTAGTTCTTCTTCCAGGATATTTCTTCTAATAAAAATAAAATGATTTCATTGGAATGCATGTGACTCTTACATCAGTAGTAGAAATAAAAGAAATACTTCAGAAATGGGGCGAGTATATCGGAGATCTCTTCCACGACAAGAGAGAGCAACCAACTTTTTCTAGTATTAGTGTGCCATCTGTTGATTTTATCTTTTGCTTTTATACAACCTGTTGCTGAGCATGTCCTTTTGCCCTGTTAATTCCTTTGGGGTTTTTTTATGCATTATTTGTTGTGCTCAGTCTCTCTACTTCGGCGCATTTTTCGTTGAGCCACCTTTCTTTAGCTTGTCTACATTTGCTCCGTATTTCCCTCAGTGATAGAATAAGACTGACCACTCCTCCAGAGAGGACACATTGAAATAAAGATTTTTAGAACTTAAAAGAAAGAAATTAAGATTTTTAATTCCAGCATAATATCTTCATGGTTTTTTCCAGTCTCCTTCGAAATAAGCTACTTCTTCATGACCCTACACAATTTCCTATCCTTTGAATCTCTAAGTAAAGTTTGTCTTCTCCAACACTCTTTTCTGCATATAAATCTAGCATTCGTCCGCGTATTGAATACTGTTGCCATATCTGGTCGGGTGCTCCTGCTATTCATTTTGAGGTATCTTGACAAAATCCAAAGGAGAATCTGCAATATAAGTGATCCTCACCTGGCAGCCCACCTTCAGTCGCTTTCTCATGTAGCTTCCCTCCGTTGTTTTTTTAAGTATTTTTATGATAACTGCTCTGATGAGCTTTTTTTCCCTCCAACCCCAACCACATGTATTCACTCGTGCTACTAGTTTGGCATTAAGGTCCCACCCATTTACCGTCGAACTAGTTGAATGTAATCTCCTCTACTACTCTTCCAGTTTCTTTTCTCGCACTTCCCGTTTGTGGAACTCACTTCAATTTGCATGCTTCCCGGATAGCTACAATCTTCAAAAGTTTAAATGCAACGTCAATTGTCATCTTTTATTTACTTGATTCTAATCTATCACTTATCCTATTTTCGACATCCCCTATTCTTTTTTAACTTTCTCACTGTAACCCTCTGCGCACCATTGGTATTTCTGCCTTGCTTGGGGTTAAATGATTATAAAAAGTACAGGCTCGTTAGGTAGGTTACTCGCTGTTTGTGTCTGTCCCTCTTGATTTCATAAAACCCTGTAAGTTTTTGTTACAGTGGAACATCCCGCCATCCCCGAAAATAGAATGCTCTATACTATAAAGGACGGTACGAGGGAGAAGCAAACGTCTTAGGATGACTGCTCTCTGCCTTCGGGTAGAGGGCGCTCTCTGCTTCCGAGCAGAGAGCACAAACCCAGTCGTGGTTCCGCCGAAGGGTAGAAACACGACTCGGTAAAAATAGACAGACATTTTTGGCCCGGCTATATGGCCGGGAATACCCACTATAAAATGACCATGTGTCACATCTAGCCTTGCGTGGGACGGCTGGTAAATACCGAAGCAAACGTCTTAGGCGAAGGCATTCTCTATTTGATAGTTTATTCCAATCCAACACGTTGATTGCTTATCTGTATCTTATTGTTAATTGTACAGTAGTACAATAAATCCGTTATATTGTATTCCTCTGTCGAGTACCAGTCTTCCACTAATCTTTACACTGATATTCCTTTCCGGGATATATCAGTTTTAAATTCTTCAAGGCCTTTTTCTTTATTGTGTGTCTTGTAAACGCCTACTCCCCCTTTCTTATTCGAATTAAGTATTTTCATTCACAACTTCCGGATTAAAAACCTGAACGTTGCTCAAGTGTTTCGTCCATTTTATTCTTAGCTTTCGTCTGATGAATCACGTCTCTTTTACTTCAAGTGCCCTCTTCGTATGACAGTGTAGCAGTGACTTATCTCGGCGACCTAAAAGGGCCAGAGTCGCGTGTGTGTTTTTCAAGGGAGTGTGGAGACGATAAGTCGATGGGCTTCGGACGGATGGTGAATTGGACAGCACTTCGTGAACATAGAAGTGTTGGTGACGCTTGTAGCCATTTCATTGACTGGTTCTGGGCGCTCATTGGTTGAGTAGTAGCCAGGTTGAGTGTATAAAACATGGTTTGCTCATTTAAGTGGGGGTTGTTCGTTCGTGTCGGTGAGCAGCGTATCGGAGATAAACGAGAAGTGAGAATTTGGTTTACCTGGGGAACATGTTTGGACTTGTAATATTTTCTTTTCCTCTGTGTGATTCCAACCAATATTTTTTAATTGTATTTTTGCGACAGAGAGAGAATTGTCAAGCCTTCTCTGAGAAGATTGATATTAAGTAACAATCCAGCATTATTTTCTTTCTTTTCCACGAAATTTCTTTCTTTCTTAATATTTGTTTAGCTTATATATATATATATATATATATATATATATATATATATATATATATTGCTACTCTATGATCTCTTTATTTCACCAATTCCGGATATTAAAATGTCTGCATTTGCTTTATTTCAATATCTCTGCTTCGTTGCTGATAAAACGACTATGCAGCAGATAGTGTAGCGTAGGGAGCCGGTTAATTTTTCGTGTATTTAGCCTTGTGTCAGACTTAACCAAACTCTCTACAGCTTACAAGATTTTAGGCAGAATTATCATCAGAAGGTTTTCATCAGAAGATTGTTTGTCGGTTGGAATGTGTGGATTAGTGTAGAAGAGTGAAATAATGAAATATACATTTTGAATGTTAAAATAGGAATTTATTAAAAGGAGGAATAACAAGAATTCGTAGAAATTAATGTTCAATGAGAAACATTAAGAGGTAGGAATTAATATACAATTAGAAACACTATTCGGTTAAGGGTAGAGTTCGTACAAAATGTTCCTAGCAGTAATTGAGATAAGAAGAAATAATGAGATTAGTCGTAAGAGATAAGGAGAAAGAGAAAGAGGACAATGTCCGGGTCGCTTGAAGTTTGAAGTTACATTTCAGATGTGCGTCATTTTTTCGCTGCTCCCATCTCTGACTCTTGACTGACGCCGAGGTCATTTATATAGTCCTTTTGAATTTCACACTGGATCGCTAAGTCCTTCCAAGTCTTCTAAGTCGCTCCCATTGGTCAAAAATTATTTTAACACCTAGTTGCGAAAAGCACATGGTCAATCCTTTTTCTATTTGGGAAAACCGGGATTTCACATGTCGTTGTGAATTTTCGTAAAAGTGAA
Source organism: Ascarosepion bandense (assembly GCA_037127315.1). Lineage (NCBI taxonomy): Eukaryota > Metazoa > Mollusca > Cephalopoda > Sepiida > Sepiidae > Ascarosepion > Ascarosepion bandense. The sequence goes on from JBBBDQ010002323.1 coordinate 534,949, forward strand.
GAGAGTTGATTTAATTAATTTATTATCCACTACTATAGTCCTGGGTGACATGTAGCACTTCCAGAATGATCTGACATTAAAAAAAAAATAGTTCATCTGCAGAAAGAAAATATTAGGTTTCGAATATCCGGCATAAGATGAAGATCACAATCTTTGCCAAATGTACAAAGAAAGCAACATCTTTAACTGATGAGCCACGGCGTTCCTTCTCACAGATAACTTCCGGCTACTTCTTATCTTCAACCAAACGAAAACATTTGAATCGTTACTGAATTTTCGAGCAGCGCCGAAATATCATTATTTAATTTTTGATTTCTTAATCTTCCACAAAATTGAGTTTATATATATATATATATATATATATATATAAAAGGAAAAAAGTCTACAATAAAGCCAAAGTGTATTGTTTACGCTTTAGATTTTTCAGAAATCTCAGCGGAAGTGTTTAAATCTTTCGCAATGAGTAACTTCTTTATTTCTTTGTTAAAAAAAAACATTCATGCCTCGTTCTGATTTACTGAGTTTGAGGGCTTAATTTTTCCCCTGTCTCTCTCTCCACAATGTTGATATGAATAAGCTGGTCTGGTTAACGATAATAATCCAAAATCCTTCTTTCGAAAAAAAAAAAAAAAGATAAAATAAACAAACCAAAGGACGGACATGTGCTTCTATCAGATGATCGTAAAAGCGTTTTATTTATTCATCGATTTGCTTATTTAGTTTGAAGCCAAAATGAAAAAAAAAGATTAAATATGGATAGAAAGAGTGATACTAAGAAAGATTAAGTTGCAACCCTGACTCAGGTGTGGGTTTAAATATGTGTTACTGGAAAAGGGAATTCGATCGAAGACGAGGCAGCTCGAATCTCTCCAGAGATATTAAACTATGAGATAAATTTACTCTTCCATACCTGAAAGAAATAAAAACAAAGGATTTACACTTACAAAGGAAATCGGAAAATATTCTCTCCAGACTGCAACAATAAAAGTTTCCACCAATGTTTTTAAGATGGGCGAAAAACAACAGTTACGTAAGTAATGTGTCCATATAATTGTAAACGTTAGTAACGTCTGAGACGAATACAATAACACATATTCAGTCAGTTAAGTGCCATACGGGATACACGCTTGGGCGATCATGTCTCGAAAGAGACATGACTGACTGGGCAGAAGATTATCCCGCAGTAGGTTGCCATTACTTTCTGTGGTATACTGGTTGCCGACCAAGGCTATAGAACCCAATCTGTCCTTTTATTTGACTCATAACAAGAGGGAGAAGAAATGTATTCTATTATTATGTAATAATTAGTGGGTGATCAGTTTATTACTTAATAATAATAGAAAACCGATCCCCCACTTTATGACCAGAAGTCAATCATGATTTCAAGAAATGATCGCCCAAGCGTGTATCAAATATGGCACTTAACAGACTGATAGGCTGCAGCCTAGAGCCTAGGATCAAATATTAGTTAAAGCAAGTATAGACTTCAGTCTAGGGCGCCACACAAGCTTATAAAGCAATGATTTCATTTTTCTAAATGTTATAAATTCTAAATAATTTCATGAATTGAAATGATATTAATAAAACAAAATCATATTTATTTGACTTTGCAAGAAGCAAAACATGGAAAAGAATGTTTTAGTTAGTGTTATTGTCTCAAGTAGATAATATGTTTAATTTTATAAACAAACATCAAACAGTTTATCTATTTTAAATAATTGAATGTTTTAAATCCTAATATTTTTCAGCAGAAAATATGTCTGATTTTATAAACAACCACCAAACATTTTATCTATTCGAAATAATTAAATGTTTAAATCCTAATAAAATTTTCAGCAGAAAATATGTTTGATTTACTAAACAAACATCAAACATTTTATCTATTTGAAATAATTGAATGTTTTAAATCCTAATATCTTTCTGCAGAAAATGTTTGATTTTATAAACAAACAGCAAACATTTTATCTACTTGAAATAATTAAATGTTTAAATCCTAATATTTTTTAAGTTGATAATATATTAGATTTTATAAACACACATCAAGCATTTTATCTATTTGAAATAACTGAAAGTTGAAATGCTAATATTTTTTTATAAAGAAGCGATTTTAATTTTCTATATGTTGTGAATTTTAAATACTTTCATAAACTGAAATGATATTAATATGACAAACTCATATTTATTTCGATTGTGTTATTGTTATATTGCTGGCTATAAAAAATCTGTCATTTTGCTTTGATTGTGTTGAAATATTTTTAATTGGGTTTGCGATAAATAGCAAAATTGTGGTATTTCGTAAAGAATATTTATTTTCAATAAATTTAATTCAAGCCATGTAAATGATTCAAGAGCACTCCGAGAGTATCGTGATGAAACATTTCTGAGAATTGAATCAGTCGAAGACGTCCATTTGATCGGCCAGCAAGTTTACCCGACTTAACCCCAATTGATTTTTTACTGTCTACCTACTTTTGGATAATCCTATATATATTCTAAGTTAGAATCGGATGGTGATATGTATTCGTAACTGTGTATGTGTGAGCCTGTGTTATATATTCTCTGACCTGGTGAGTAATTTCACACAGAAGTGTATTTACATTGAGCAGGTGTTAGCAAACAGCAAAAATTCAAGCTGGCTAACAAAAGAAAATAAACATTGTTTTGAAAAGTCAAAGAATGCGGACACCGGGTGACGGGCAAAATTGCCTCGAGACAGCTGTTTTCCAAATCAGAAAATATGGAAACAGAAATGTATTTATAGTAAAATAAATAATATTTCATTGAAGAAATGTGATTCTGTTTTGACAAACGACGTAACCAAGGTCAAAGAATATAAACCTCGAAATTGTTTATTATAAACAATATTCAGCCTGAAAGATGACGTGTTTAAACGAGATTCGGCCAATATATAGAGAAGAAAGACAGCTGAAAACAGATTGGAAGACACACGGATCATGGGAGAGATGGAGACGAGATTGAATTGAGAAGAGAAGGCAAATCCAGCTACCTACCTCTGACCACTGCCTACACGCAACGGTTACAGAAGCGAATAAAAATATAAATTAATATGTTTATATATATATATATATATATATATATATATATATATATATAAACATATAATGTGTATGTCCGTCGTTTATCTGTCAATCCGGTCGTCATCCTTTACTTTCCATGCGCAGTATATTACACCTGTCCAGTAGAAGGAGTTCTAATGTTTAGGACATACCCAGGTCTTTCTCACTCCAGTTGGAGCAAGTCTTCCCTGATTGATCATGTCTGCAGTGGTCTGGACTTATTCACCACGCTGGGCTAATTGCGGGTTCGTGAGGCTATTCAACCAATAGTTTGAATTCAAATTTATTCTTCTAATATATATATATATATATATATATATATATATATATATATATATATATATATATAAATTAGAGAAAATTTTCAAAATTCAAGGGTGTCGGATGCACATTTCGACATGAGATCTCTAACAGAGATTCCACGTCACCTCAACGACATTGACAGCGACAAAGTTCTTCAGATACTATACACTGGTTTAACAACATCAAAAACAAATCTAAGTCCACCCTCCTTAAATTCGATATTGTCGATTTCTATTCCTCTATATCAAGGGACCTTCTTGAAAATTGTTTTAATTTTGCTAAAGATTACGTGAACATTTCGGATAGGGACTATAGAATTATCTTTGTGGCCAGAAAATCTATTCTCACCTTTGATGATTCCGCATGGACAAAGAGGCCGAGGGAGGATTTTGACGTCCCTATGGGAGCGTATGATTCAGCCCAGGTGGCAGATCTTGTGGAAATTTACATTTTAGATACTCTAAGCAGATTTTGAGACCCAAGACAATTAGGCCTATATCGGGACGATGGATTAATAATTATCCCTAATTCCAATGGGCCCTACACAAATAGGATACACAAAAAATAATTAGAGCCCTGAAGTACCTCGGTTTTAAAGTCGAAGTCACCTCTAATCTTAAAATTGTAAACTATCTAGACATCACCCTTAACTTAAATGATGGATGGTACCAACCATTTCTCAAAGAAAATAGTTCCCCCATTTATATTAATATGTCATCCAACCACCCCAAAAATATTATAAAACAGATACCCAATATAGTGAATAATAGAATCAACCAATTAAAACTTTCAACGCAAGTAAAATATTTACAATAAGGCCCTTCAAAAAAGCGGATATAAGAACAAGTTATTGAACAGGTGTAGAGGCTCATCCCTTGTTCCCTGTTTAGGATGTGGTTTCCGGTTTTCTCTTCCAATCTTCACTTTTTCTTTTTTTTTTTTCAATTGGAGTAGATAGACTAAACTATCGCCCGGTTCACACTCCACTCACGTCTATTGAACAGATGTAGAGACTCATCCCTTGTTCTCTGTTTAGGATATGGTTTCCGGCTTTCTCTCTCCTAATCTTTTCAGTCTTACGTAGCCCCCGGCACATCAGTGGCGTTACCGCCTTACTCGGGGTGATATGATTAAAAAAAATATATAATAAACCTACAATAGACTCCGAATCATCCAAAATAAAAGTAAAGGAAACTGTAGAAAAAGAAAGATAATTTGGTTTAATCCCCCTTATTGGAAACTAACTAGCATCAATATTGGTAAATATTTTCTCAAGTTAATAGACAAAAATTTTAATAGCAGTAACCCTCTACGGAAGATTTTTAATAGGTACACCCTTAAAATCAGTTATTCGTGCACCCCGAATATGGACAGCCTTATTGGTTCCCATAATAGGAGTATTCTGGTGAACTTCCGCAATGCTGAATCTAGGTCCGGAATTCTAAACAAATGCAGCTGTAACTCTGTGGACGCCTGCCCGGTGGAGGGAAAATGCAAATCCACCCAGGTGATTTATGAAACCCGCATTTCTCCATCAAACAAAAAAACAACTTCCGGACCTATATTGGTATGTCCGCCGGTCCTTTCAAACAAAGACTGTATAACCACTGGTACTCTTTTTCGAACCCCGGTCAGAGGTACCAGACAGCCCTTTCGCGAGCATTCTGGAAAATGAAAGAGGAAGGGCTGGATCCTGAAATTAGCTGGAAAATAGTAGGTTCAGCCCGTATTCCGAGTAATTTTCGTGATAGGTGCTGTCTATGTTTACTGGAAAAATTTCAATATTAAAATACCCCTACCAACACCGGCTACTGAATCTTAGGAGGGAATTCATCAGTAAGTGCCGCCACAAGGCAAATTTTTTGAATACTTAAATTTAGAATTTAAATCCCCGTTGACTAGATGTTAGAATATAAACTAAAAGGATTCAATTTAAGCTTTAATCTTAATTTTACCTTAACGTTAACCTTAAAAAGTATTTTAACCCCCCTACCTTCCTATCCCAAGCTCCTTTAATTCCCCATCTTTATAAAATATGGATTCTTTTACTAAACCCCTTTTCTCCTTGGTTAACACACACACACACACACACACACACACACACACACACACACACATATATATATATATATATATATATATATATATATATATTTCCCTAATAATTTTTAAACTTATAACTTCCTGTAATTGGTATTTAGCTCGCATCTACCTAAAAAGATTAATTAAATACACTTAATTAAAAAAATTTTAAGATCTTCTATTTAAACCCATTCCTTTCTCCCTAAATATATCTTTTCTTCAAACAGCCCAAAATTTTAACCTTAAAATGTAGTTTAACTCCTTTAGTTGTCTATCTTTATAGAATATGGATTCCTTTACTAAACCCCCCTTTTTTCCTTTGTTAACACACACACACACACACACACACACACACACACATATATATATATATATATTTCTTTAATAATTTTAAATTTATGACTTCCTGTAATGAATAAACTTAATTAAAAATTTTTAAGATCTTACATTTAATTCTATTCCTTCCACTCCTAAATAAACCCCTGTAAAAAGTGAGCGTCTTCCATTTGATATTTGATACCCCGTCTTTCTCTCGTCTTTATACACCCTCTAATCTCCGCCCCCCCCCCCAGTTCTGTCCTGTTCTATTTTTGTTTAACCTAATCCCCAACTTTAAAAAAATCCTACTTCCCTGACCTTAAGGGAACTCTCAATTCTTGACCGTTGTTAACTTTGCCCCTCCCCCTTTACCCCAGGGTTTTCTCCATTTAGAACAGAACAATGTCGCTGAGGTGACGTGGAATCTTTGTTAGAGATCTCATGTCGAAATGTGCATCCGACACCCTTGAATTTTGAAAATTTTCTCTAATTTATATTGGCTCTGTAATCTACATTGAGCTCTCCTCCTGCATCATTTTTTAATATTAAATTTATTTTAATATTAATTAGGATCAGGTTCTTGGAATTTACCTTCCCACTCTTCCACTTCGGATTAAATAAAAATAAAAATAAAATATATATATAGTCATCCTCAGACAGATCTGTTTCGCTGTATCACAGCTCATATATATATATATATATATATATATATATATATGACTATTTACGCTCCCACACCCTGATTAAGCACTCTGGAAGAATGGTAAACTTTGAAAAACAGTAGCTACTCTGGCATGTACGCATCGCTCATTCAGTAAAATGAATTAGAGCACTCTGGCTATTGAGCGCGTATAATGATAGTATACAAGCTAAAAAGTCTGCCTTCTTCTACTGAACGCTCATAGCTCAGAGGTAGAATCGCCGATTGACGCCAATTGGGTCGGGTTTCAATCCTGGGTTGAAAAGCAATCGGAGTCTGCCTGTACTGATGAGCTGTGATACAGCAAAACAGATCTATCTGCGGATGACTATATATATATATATATATATAGTTATGAATTAATTGTACAGTGTAACACGGAAATTTCTATGTTTCGAGATATATTCTCTTCACCAGGCAATGTTTGATGTTGGTTGTACCGATGATTTACATTTAAATACAAAAACCTTCGGTTTGCTGTGTATGTATGTAAGAAGATAAAAAATTAACATGAGTGTTTCTTTCAACTAATCAGAGCGAACATTCATTTTAGAATTCGGCCCCAAAGAATACATACTAACTTTTTTTCTCTTTTCTTTTCCTTCCCTTATCTTAATTTTCCCCTTTCTTCTTTTCCCTCCTTAACTGTCAAGATGTCAACCTGCCTTTAACCTAATCTTATCATTTTCCATTTTTTTTTTGTTGCTTAGTTTTAGTGTCTTTGATGTGATATACCCATTTAGTACCAAGGCTGTCCTTTTCACTTTCTTATCATATTTGGAAATATATATATATATATATATATATATATATATATATATGGAAGAATCCTATGAAACCTGCTTCGTCCTTAGAAATAAATATTTACATTTAAAGTTAAGCGTCCGCTATATCTTTAGCATTTCTCTCGATTCAGAATTGCAACAGACGTTTGTTGTATTTCGTTCTATTCTTCGGCATTTTTATGATTGTGTCGATTAAAAAAATTATTTCGTTTTGAAAACCTCTTTGAACGAACGAAAATCGCAACGCACACACACACACACACACACACACACTCACGCTTATATACATAAATCATATTTACTGGCTACACGTGTTTAAGTACATGTCTGTTTCTTAAACAGTATATTTAGTAAAGAAAATCTGCCTATTTTCTTTATACAAAAATATACTGTTTAAAATACATATAGGTTTACTTCCACACGTGTAATTACTAAATATAACGTATATATTGATAAAAAATTTCAAATTATGGATAAAAATCTATTAAGCATTGTGGATGGAAAAATAAAGATTGCTATTTATAGACTTCGAAAAATTTTAATGGAAGATATAGTCATCTATTTTCTTTAAATAATATATATACAGTCTTGTGCAAATTAATTGAAACAAAACTAATAATGTCTTCTTAGGATCTTTCACACTTTCGCTGATCCCGTATACGTCGTCTCTCGCCGTTGTTTTTCTCTTCCGACCGCCTTTTCCTTTACGTTTTGAACTGATGGATCCTGCAGGGAAACGCATTTTTTAGTAAGATTTATCGAATGCGCAGGTAATACATTTGTTTAATAAATAAAAATACATCGTCTATTTCAAATACGAAGTATCCACTATAATAACATTTGAAGCAATAAATATATATACGAGATTTGATCTAAAAATATCCAGACTGTTGCTATGGAAGTGAATGGTACAGAATGATCTTGAACTCTGTCACGCATGCGCATCAATTTATAATGTTTTCGCTCACTTTATAACAGTGCTTGAAAGGAAAGCGTGTAGAGTGTGGGCGTCTCAATACATCACAATGGTTGTATCAATGACTATTTGTTTGTGCAGCAGTTTTGTCAAAGAACAACATTTCCTAGGTTCAACAAGCATCATATTTCCCAGATCTTGCGACGCTTCCTCTTTAAAAATCAAATCCCTCTTAAAAGGGACAAGGTATTCCAAGAGATATATGCTGCAAGGCAGCAGCTCGTTATCTCAAGAAATGAGTCTCAGCATTGATTTCTGTGGATTCAGAACGAGACTACTTCGAAGGAGATTAAATGGCGAATTTATATGTGTTGTAGTTTTTTTTTTTATATCACCATTCCCAGTTCTTTTTTTTATCAGAACTTATACATATGTAGGTACCTCCACTAAATCACACAAAAAGCAGAGTATGGATAAAAAAAAGGTCCCAAACCTAATAAAAACGAACTTTTTCAATCAAAATTTTTATGTTATTATTAAAAGGAAACATCAAAGTAATTTTTAATTATTTAAAAAAAATTTTAATCCCTTCTAACATGTTCGAAATTTTGGCAGAAAATTTTGTTTTGATTTCAATTAGCGGGTAACCAAAACGTTACGACTGTTTACAATGGAAAACCAAAACGTTACTACTGTTTACAATGAACAACGTAATGATAACATCACCCACTTTTTATCCGGTGACAAACACATTAATTTGAAAATTCTCTCAAAATTAAATAATTGTCGGATCTTAATGAAACTTTCAGTACTCATTTACAAATGAATGAAATTAATTTTGAAATTATTACTTTTTAAAAGTCTTGGTAAAAATATATATTTTTACTTCTGTTACATCCTCCACGTAAATCCATGAAATTTTAATAAATTTTAAAGTGTTGCGGTCTATAATTTTATTAGTTAACGCAGGACTCATTAGGGAATATTAATTATCTGTTTGTTTTTTTTAATTTTACCTCTGTATCCGAAAATCTGCTCCGAAGAGTAAAATAAAAAATGCAGTAAAATTCTGATATTATTTAATTTAATACGCTTTTAATTGCTTGAATAAATAATAAAAATTAAGGACATTTAAGTACAAAATTTCAATGACTAATAAAATTTTTAAAAAATAGTTTTTTTTATTATAACAATTTACAAAGTTTCAAAATCGTTTTTTAAATCTTTAAAGAACTGTTGTGATTTGTTTTTTTTAAATAATAATTGATGATTATATTGCCTATCGAAAATTGAAAAGTTTAATAAAAATCGTTTTACCTCCATATTTTTAAATAATTTAAATGTTTTTGTGATTTTGAAGTTTGTTTGTTTTTTCTTGTATGGTAATTTTTATGTGCAGATTAAAAGGTCAGAGTGTCCTCCTTACCCGAAAAAAATTTGTACAATTTTGTCACTTATAAACGCCATACACTTTATCTCTAATCAAGAACCTATCAACAAGTTCTTAATTTACGGTGCGGACAAATCAAAAATTCAAATCTGTGATTAAGCAATAGTTTTATTCTAAATTCACGCCATAAATAAGTAATACTTGTATAAATCAGATTAATTTAACATAAAATTTGCTAATTTTCTAAAAATAATGCGTCTCAGATATATATTTCATTTTTGCAAGATTTTTAAAACCGAGAGTTAACTTTTGTTTACAAATGTGTCCATCGCTCAAAAATGGCGACAAAATTCAAAAATTGAAAAAAAAACTCAAACTTTTATATTCCAATAAATATAATTTCTGTTTGAAATAAACCGGAAAGTATTTTGCTTATTGTAAATAGTAAATTTAATCATTTAGCTTTCAATTAAAGCTAAAATAAAAGTTTCAAGGAAACTTTTCATTTTTTAAAAATTCAGTTTAAAAGTAACTACGCAGTTTTGTCTTCTTTTTTTTTCTTTTTTTTTTCTTTTTTTTGCGATTTAGTGGAGGTGCCTAAACAGAGTCAAACAAAAAAAGTATACACACTTCAGAAAAAGAAAGACCTGTCTTTCAAAGTTTTATTAAATTGCAAAATTAACTTATTAAATTTACTTTCGTACGCTATTATCTCGACAGACAGCATTACATTGGCGGCCCTTAGACAAGAAAATGAAAATGCAAGTGCAGCAATCCCACTGGACACCAACGTTGTCCATATAATAATTTCCTGTACTAATAAATGCCCGGATGGTGAATGCCACTATTTTGAGCATCTCTTACGATTGTAGAAGCCACAGGTGAACTTATATTAATTTCATGTTTTCTGAATCAATCAAGTCCTCCATCCCTTTCTTAATCAATAAATTCGAGGTCCTCACGGTATCTGTGGACAAGGCCGAGTGCTTTGCTCGCAGATTCTCATCCAACTCCACATTTTACTTGTCGGAAGTATCCGCACCCGACTTCCCTCTTAGAACTGAGGCTCAACTGAAAGATATTCGCATAACCGCCTCTCTGATATTTAAGATAATATCAAAACTTGACCTCCGTAAGGCGAGCGGAGGTGAGCGGAGGTGACGGAATCCTGGTCATTGTCCTGAAGAAATTTGTTCCTGAACTCTCCTCTGTCCTCTCGAAACTCTATAAATCACTTTCTTTCTGCTTTCTGTTTCCCTGCTTGCTGGAGGTCCTCTTCTGTGGTTCCCGTTTCTAAGAATTCAGGGGAACCCTCGGACTATCCAATTATCCTCCTAGCAGACTCCTACCAATTTTCGGAAACTTGTTCGAGGCTATTATCAATGCTGGAATAGTTCAACGTTTTACTGCCGATAAACTATTCTCAGACAGGCAGTATGGCTTTCGCAATGCCAGGTCTACTGCCGCTATGTTAACGACCATTACGGAGTACATATACCAGGCTCTCGATAAGTCCTGCCGGCGAAGTTCGAGCTGTTGCCCTGGATATCTCCAAAGCTTTTGATAGGGTTTTGCACGCTAACCTTCTGCACAAGCTACAGGGTTATGATATCACTGGACGCTAGCTTCATCCGATCCCATCTTTCCGATCTAACCGCATAATGAAGGCAGTCTTGAACGGGTATGCTTCCACACACACACACACACACACACACACACAGAGAGAGAGAGAGAGAGAGAGAGAGAGAGAGAGAGAGAGGATGTGCGTGGTGGTACAGTGGATATCGGCTCAGAACAAGAAATCGGAGAGCCGAGTTCGAATTCTAGCTGAATTCATTGCATTCACTTACGCGCAAATACCCTTGGGAAAGGTATCCGTCTATTCCTTCCAGTTATGGGTTAAATAACAGGACAGATTGGGTTCTATAGCCTTGGCTGGCAACCAGTCTACCGCAGAAAGCAATGGTAACCTACTGCGGGATAATCTTCTGCCCAGTCAGTCATGTCTCTTTTGAGACATGATCGCCCAAGCGTGTTTCACGTATGGCACTTAACTGACTGATATATATATATATATATATATATATATATATATAAAACTACTAAAAAGTTGTAAGTTAAAAATATTTTTTGACAATATTTATTTATTTTTATTATTATATATATATATATATATTTGATATTTCAAACCGACCTCGGCCTTTCATAAGAAACAAATGATTTTAATCTAGAAGCGTCCGTCGCGAAATGCGTCCGTTGCGAGATGTGTAAGTCGCGGGGTGTAAGAAGCAATAGAGTTCGAATATTTTTAAACGTAAATCTAACTGTAATAATACTTTAAAATGTTGTTTTAAAGAACATTTTTTAAGTGTAACTAAAAAAAGTTTAACTATTGAAATATTTATAAAGATTCAAAACACCTAAGTCCCTATTTAACCCTAGGCTATATGTATTTAATTTTAAAATCCAGTATTTTTCTTATTTTCTGCGTGAGTATATAAATACTGTAAAAAAAACATTTTTAACTTACACCCTTTTAGTAGTTTTTTCTATACATATTAAGACAGTATTCGTGGATTATCATTATGCTGTATATATATATATATATATATATATATATATATATATATATAGTGTTGAGTTGTGATAATGTTTAGTTTTTAAGATTGTTGTTTTCACTAGTTTTAGTAAAAAAGTTATTTGGTACAGCAGGATTTAATCGTAAAGGCTCGATATCAGGGTGGAGATAGATTATTGATAGGTTTAATGCAAAGGATTTGTCACTCGTGGGGAGGACATCGTTATAATATCGTCACTCATCAGGGCTATTTTTTCTGGTGTTATGTTCCGTTTTTTTTTTTGCTCGTTTATCTGGAGCTTGGTGTAAATTGATGTGTATGTGTGGATGCGTGTATATATATTTATATATTTGTGTGTGTACGTGTGGGGTGCGTGTATATATATTTATACACTTGTGTGTGTACGTGTGGGTGCGTGTATATATATTTATATATGTGTGTGTATGTGTGAGTACGTGTATCTATATTTATATATATTTTGTGTGTGTGTGTGCCTGCATATCTACGTGTGTACTGAGTATCCTAACTTGCTAAAACATTATTTTGTGTAAATGATATGGACCCGGTATGGGACCATAAAATAATGAGTAAACATGGTGGTAGGTCAAGAACATATATTACGTCAACAAGAGATACAAACAGATGCAAAAAGAAAGAGTAATAATAGCTTGGCTACAAGTGACCGACAGACAGACAGACAGACTAGGCTGAGCTGAACTGAAGTCGTACTTGAAACCAGTTTCTCTGTCGCCCCGGCTCTGTCCTCGAGTGTAATTAACTCTCGGAAGAAGAGTCCATTATTAAGTGGGTAACTCCCTGCAACACCCCACTTCCAAGAGCTTTTTCCCACGAAAAGCTGTTTAATATTTGTTTTGTTTAGGGTCGAGGATCAAAGGATCCGCAAACTTCCTTTTCCTACTAGATCGCCTTCTTTCGGGTGAAGCTTGGGGTACCTCGAGGTCGAAATTCTTGAAGATGATATCTATCGGCTCTTCATTTGACGGTAGTGGTTTCTTTATTTGATTTTGGTGGCGCTTATGTATATTCTTGGGACCTTGTATCATGTAGACCAGGTCTCCCACTCTTTGTCTTATAGTGCCCACTTCCCAAAACGTCATGTTATTTTTGTATACATTGAAAAGTACTTTTTCGCCACAAGAGTAACGTCTTCTGGGAAGTGTGATTGTCTTTTTGAATTTAGCTTGTTTGGGGATATGCTCGTCGAAAACGGATCTGATGTTTCTCGCAAACATCGTTTCTGCCGGTGAAAGTCCCGCTGGTGTATTGGGATTTGGAGTAATTCTATACACCCACGGAAACTGTTGCAGCGCCTTCTCAATAGGTGTGCCCTGTCTATGTTAGGCCAGTAGACATAACATCGCGTGAGGCTTTTAGTTCGTTTTTTCCAGGATACCCCGTATGAAATCCGAAAGGATTTTCTTTTGTAAACTTCTTGATATCACTACTCTTTCGTTGTATAATAGTACCTCATCACAAAGAGAAAAAAACTCGGGCGCACTTGAGTCTTTCTTGTAAATTTTATTCTTAGTAGACGTAATGAACTCGTCTTTCAGAGCCTCCCTTTTAATGTCAGATAACGTAACTGGGAGCTCTCCTATGATGCTGGCGGTCATGTTTTTTTTATTTCGCAATCAGTTCTCAATGTTGCAATTATCGAGTCTTTGAAAAACTCTTTATTTTTAGGAACGAGTATGGATAATCCGTCAGCGTGACAAATATTCTTGGAAGACGAATGCTCCATTTTGAAATTGTATTTCAACAATATTGTTCCCCATCGAATGAGTCTGTTAGCGGTGTACACCGGCAATCCTTTTTTACTTCCATATATCGTCAGTAGCGGCTTGTGATTGGTTTGTAGAGTAAAATGTCTGCCATGCAGATATCTGTGGAATTTGGTCACAGCAAAGATTATACTTAATGTTTCTTTTTCGATCTGTGAATACTGCTTTTCTGTCGGCAGCAAAGATCGGAAGGCATGCGATATCGGTTTTCCCGTTCCGTCCAGAAATTTATGTAATATACAGGCGCCAATGCCATAAGAGCTGGTATCGCTCGCTACTATAATATCCAATTTTGGTTTATAGTGGGTGAGGGAAAAGTCTGACGTAAGTGTATCTTTTATTTTCTCGAATGCTGATTGACATTCGGGTGTCCAATACCGGATTTTTATCTTTCATTAAAAGATCATTCCACGGAGCTCTCAAGTTATGCATGTTCTTTATGAATACTTGATAGAAATTTTCTAGGCCTAAAAAGCTTCGCAGGGCTTGTGCGTTATCCGGGGCCGGCATGTCCTTAATCGATGTAGACGAAATTTGTTAAGTAACTCTTATCACATATACAAAAATTGCAAGAAACAAATACTCATTTTCTACACACACCATTAAACTCACTTCCAAGCATCCTATTTCAACAAACTCTTTCGTACTCTCTCAACATATAATCTCAACTCCCCATTTTGCATATTTTGGGAATATAGTTTTTATGTTCCCTTTTTACCAGGATTTTCTTCCGTCATTATTTGTTTGTGTGTCTTTTGTAATTCACCTAAGCTATAAAATTAAAAATTTTAAGCTATTAAAATTAAAAATATAAACCATTTTTCTCTACAATATTAATTCATATTCATTTAGAAGGGTTCCTGTTCATAATACAAATAGAGCGAAAAAGTAATTGATCCCTCGGTTTTACAGAGTTATATGTACTTATTTTTCGAAGATATCTGAACAAGCATTGCGTATTAATAATTATCTTAAATGAATAATAAACAGATATTTATTTATAATTTTATTTATTTTATAGGTCCTGGGTATGACGGTAAACTGCATCCGGCAACAAGGTCTCTGCTTGGGAGGTTGTGAGAAGCATGGAACCACCTCTTAATTGTTGTTGCTCCCAGGTCCACCCAGACCTGGAGTATTAGCACATGTTAGGGTACCAGCTATGGGCAAATAGTTAACCCCCAAACTGAGGTCAAAACACTATGAAAGTATAAGAATAAACTTTTATAAAAAAATATATACTTAAAAATAGACTTTTACAGAAAAATATAGATTTTTAAGGAAAAATATTACCAACAATGCATTTTTGAAGGAAAAAAATATTGCCATAATGCATTTTTGAAGGAAAATTTACCAGTAATAAATTTCTTAATACAAAACTAGAAGACATCTTCAGTTTTCTAAAATAAAAACTTTCATCAAAATCTGACTAAATCAACCTTTTCACTATAACTGAACATTAAAAATATACCTTAAAGCCTTAGTTTTTTGGCATTAAATAACCCATAGAAGTTGATATGCCGTTAAACATAACTCAAAATTAAACATTTATTTTATTTTTCATATATTTTATAATATATTTTAAAATTTATGTAAAATAGTGTCCTTTAATTAAAATGAATCGTTTTGTAAAAGTTGCAAAAGAAAAAACATTTCACATTTTCAAAATATTCATTATTTAAATGCTGAATTTATGTCTATTTGTCCTTTTATTATATATATATATCTGTTCTTAAATGACAAAAGTCTTTGTATAAAAAATCTAAAAAAATATCTATTTCGCCAGACAAACAATTGTTGCAGCTTCTTTAAAATATTTTCTTTAAATAAAGGTCAGGAAAATGTATGTAGCCGTTTGTTTAATATTTGATATAATTTTTTTCTTTTTTATAAAAGAAGAGTCTACTTTCGTACGCAGGTAACAATGACCTATGCACTGTTTCAAAATTTAAAACGTCATGGTTCGATTTTGCAATGTATTTATATTATAAACAAAAGATCCACTTTTTAGCTAATAAAAATCAATATTTAATGGATTAAGGAAACTCTAATGATTGATAATCTACAAAGTGTTTGAGCTGCTTTATGATACAAAATCGATAAGTCAGGTGCTATACGTGATATACATTTTGGGCGATCATGTCTCACAAGAGACATGACTGACTGGGCAGAAGATTATCCCGCAGTAGGTTACAATTTCTTTCTGCGGTAGACTGGTTGCCATCCAAGGCTATGGAACCCAACCTGTCCTATTATTTGACTCATAGGTAGAGGGGGAGAGATGTATCATATTATTAAGTAGTAATGAGTGGGGATTAGTTTATTACCTCATAACAATATAAAACTGATCCCCCACTTTGTGCCCAGTAGAAACCTTTATTATGTTTTCAACTGTTATATTCAGTCAGTCAGTTAAGTGCCATATGTGAAACACGCTTTGGGCGATCATGTCTCAAAAGAGATATGACTGACTGGGCAGAAGATTATCCCGCAGTAGGTTGCCATTTCCTTCTGCGGTAGACAGGTTACCAGCCAAGGCTATAGAACCCAATCTGTCTTATTATTTAACCCATAACTGGAAGGAAGAGACGGATTGATACCTTTCGCAAGGGTATTTGTGCGTAAGTGAATGCGAGAGATTCAACTGGAATTCGAACTCGGCACCCCGATTTGTCGTTCCGAGTCGATATCCACCGCACCACAACGCACATCATACAAAATATGTGCCCATAAAACGGAGCATTCTCTCAGTTTTCGACCAACCGGACAAATCACCCCTACGTTGAATCTCTATTTTCATTCACGTCGGTGTGACAACGGACCATTTTACATTTCCCAAGGAGAATAAAAAAAGGTTTTAATTAACGGCATGCTGAGAAATGAACACTTAAACTCAATTTCAAATCGCACAATGAAGGTAGTATTGAACGGACATGCCTCCCAAAACTACCATACGAACGCTGGTGTCCCTCAAGGCTCTATTCTACGTCATACGCTTTCCCTGATCTAAATTAACGATCTACCCTATGTAATAAGATCCCAAGTAGGCATATACGCTGACGACACCACCGTTTACTCTCGCCTCGATCAAAAATCTGCTGATGTTCACAAAGCGAACCTCGCTGCCGAGCTTGAGAAAGACCTCCAGTCTGTGGTAGACTGGGGTAAGAAATGACTCGTTTTATTTATTCTGAGCATACAGAATTGTGGCTCAAGGCCAAAAACTGGGAGGGGGTACAAAACTTGGGTTGGTCTTCATATACTCTATCCTATACCTAGCTAATCAGATTCACGACCCATACATACGTTACAATGATTCTCATTCACCATAAGAATTTGTCCATCAACACTCATACTTATCATGCACCAAAATACCGCAAAATCATATCGGGGACCTACAAAACGCCCCAAATGTACATAAAAATTTGTGAATATTTACAATATTTTACAAAAATAACTTTAAAAATTTGTACATGAAAATGATATGATGGGAAGAGGGTATGAAGAAACAAAAATCCCCAAAATAAAAACAATTTCAAATGAATATATATACGTGGTGTTAGTAAGACCCAAACACAACCACATAATTAAAGAGGCCGCTGTATTCTGCCTTCAAAGACAAAATCAAGTAGCTCTCTTTCTAAAGGGGAATGGAGAGGCAGGGTTAAAATAAAGTGGACTGGAGAATATATAAGGCTGACCCAGCCGAGAATAAAACGGGACAAAATAACGATGGAAAATGGGAATCTCGAACTGGATCAAAACAAAAGCAATGGAGCCGGGAACAGGCTAGGACTAACACATTCACTCACATTAACTAGGTACACAAAAGAATACTAACCTTAACCGCGGGAGGGGTTCCAGAGGAATCCACCCCGATGCAACTAGCAGAACTAAAAAAGAAAATCAAGGCTAGCCCCGGTCACGCGAACCAGGCTCGCTGCATTTATCCACCTTTCGCCAAAGTCTGTCGGGTGCAGCCGTTTCCGTTCAGTTCTAATCTTCATTTTGAGCTGGTGCTCAAAATATCGGATTAGATCCTGATCCGAAAGACGGCCTCCCCGCAAGACTTCCTCCAGACGCGTCATCCAAATCACCATTCTAGCCGTGGCCAGTAGCGACAGAAACACCATCCGCTTCACTCCAGAGTACGGGGGCGACACATTGTCCACAGCGTATGCGCGATCAATGAGCACAAGCTCCCGCGGCGCGATACGAGCAGTCAACTCGCCGACACGCGCCCACAACGGGCGAACGCGCGAACAATGGAAGAAGGCGTGCGCAGACGTCTCCTTAATTCCAAGGTTGCAACGTTCACAATCTGGCAAATCCGCCAAGCCCATTGCGAAACGCTTGTCATTGAGCGACAAACCATTCCGAGCCAATCGCCAGGTCAGAGAAAACTCAGAGTTGCTGAGCCAATCCGCGCCTGGCGCCCAAGACCAATGAGAGCGGTACTCCACTCTCGACATGCCGAGCTTACTCCACAGCTTATCCTTCACGGCACCCTCCACTAATCCCCGATAGAAGATTTTCCTAGGCTGTGAAAGGTCACTGGACCGTGGAATGGCCTGTAAGGCCGCCAGACATTCGAGCAGGAATTTCGGTCGCACCCAAGGCCTGACGGTCAGCCATAGGGTCGGGGGAGCGATGGTAAGGCAAGGGAACATGTCCCTCACTACCCCCGCAAGCAACCGATCTTCCTCCAACGCGCGCCTAAGGAATGCCAACCTCGAAGCGAGCACGTGGCTCCTCAAGTGTGGCATCCCCAGACCCCCTTGACACGGACGGAGGCAACAGACTCCTTTGTCGACCATGTGTTTGCGTCCTCTCCACAGGCAGGAGAATAGCAAACGCTCGAGCGCCTTCTCATGATCGTCACAAAGGGGAAGTACTGACAGCCGGTAAAGGATCATGGGAAAGAGGTATGTGTTACACACCTCCGCCAAGCCCTTCACGGAGAGACCCCGTCGACGCCAAATCTTGACCGACGCGCCGACCTTTGCCAGTACTTCTGACCAGTTTTTCTCCAGCTGTAAGTCCGGACCGAACCAAACTCCGAGGATTTTGACCGGCCCGTCCGTCCAGCTGAAGGGCCCCGGGAGGGAAACACCCTTCCAGGCACCTAGCCGCAAGCCGGATGACTTGTCGCGGTTAATTCTGGCCCCTGTCACCTTCTCGTACCGTTCAAGCGCCTGCTGTACCGCCTCTATGTCCCTGCGGGAGGACACAAAGGTCGTTACGTCATCGGCGTACGCGGAAACCCTGGCTCGAGCTCCGCCAGGGACTGCAATTCCACGTAGGACCGGACTGCCCGTCTCGTCCCTTAGCCGGCGAAGGAGGGGCTCCAACGTCAGGACATAAAGGAGAGAAGACAGTGGACAACCCTGTCGGACCGACCTAGACAGCGCGAAAGCGCCCGACAGCTTCCCGTTCACCTGTACCACAGCCTTGGGGGAGCGATACAGAAGGCTAATCCAGCGGCTGAAGTCGGGTTTGAATCCGGCGGCCTGCAGGACAGCAGCCAGGTAGCCATGGTCAATCCTATCAAATGCCTTGGACTGATCTAAATTGATCAGCGCGGCCTCATCGTCGTCTTCTACACCCTCTACGATCGTGCGAATCAAGTGCAGGTTGCTCTGAATTGTTCGTCCCTTCACAGAACAAGTCTGATCCGGTTCCAACAGAGACTCGGCAACTAGCTGCAAGCGGTTCGTCAGGATCTTGGCCAAAATCCTTAACTCTGTGTTTAGCAGAGTTATGGGCCTGTAATCATCTAGTTCCCTCCCAACCTTCTTGCCTTTTCTCAACAGCGTGATCACGCCCCTGGTGATCCGACCGGGGATGGACCCCTGCCGAAACCAGTGGTTGAACACGACAGCCAAGAGCGGGACAAAAAGGTGCGACATCCTCAAGTACAATTCATAGGGCAAACCATCCAAACCTGGCGACTTGCCACTGCCGACCTTCTTCAAAGCCACGTAGATTTCGTCCTCCGTAATCTCCCCTTCGCAGCTAGCCGCTTCAGCCGGCAAAAGCCGGGGAAAGTCAGCCAAATAGCTGCGAAACTCCTCGTCACGGAGACCAGGCTCCTTGGTAAATCGGTGTTCGAAATGCTGCCGGAACGCCTCGCACATGTCGTCAGTGGACCTAAGGAGATGTCCCTCCGGGTCGCGCACCTCTCGAATGTACCGGTCGCCGGCCTGGCGAATTTCTTCCTTGCGCAGTTCCGCGCCCATGTTCACAGCTTCGGAAGACATCTTGCTTAACTTAGCTCTAATTACCTGGCCCATGTAGCGCCCGCTAGTCGAACGCTCCAGGGCCTCCCTGGCTAAGGCTATCTCTAGGGGATCCCCACCAGCCTCCGCCCGGGCGAAATTAGCACTAAGTGTCTTTGCCTCCGCAGCCTTATCTAGGTTGAGCCGCTGGCTATATTTGGTGGCGAAAGACCTAATGGTGTCCTTAAGGTTAACCCACCACTTACTCCCAATGACTCGCCCAATTAACGCCCGCTGAACTAGTTTTGTCAGCTGGTCACGAAAGTCCCGCCTGTCCAGTAAGGACTGATTGAACTTCCAATAACCAGCCAACCTAGGCCTAAAGTCTAACACCACCCGGGCACAAACGAGTTTGTGGTCCGAGTAGCCTAACCAGTGGAACGTTGGACATTCTAAGAAGTCTATGTCGGCTTCTCTCACTAACATCCTATCCAGGTACGCGGATACCCGGGTAGAAGGCCAACTAAGCGTCCACGTCCACATGCTCCCATCCGGATGATCGACCCGGTATCTATCGACGAGACCAAATTCGCCGATCAGATCAACCAGGCTACGATCACCACTCCTCCCGCTAGCGCCCCTTCCTCTATCCCATTTGGGGGTTAGGATGGCATTCCAGTCCCCAACTAAGATTAGCCGTGTTGAATGCACCATGAAGGGCTCCAACAGCCGAAAGAAAGAGACACGCTCACCTTGAACATTGGGCGCATAAACCACAATCAGCCGGAACGACTTGCTTTTCACTGCAATATCGGCCACGATCAGCCGGCCCTCGGCACCGACATGGACAAGGTCAATCCTCGCGTCCAGGGTACGCTTGACCAGCAAAGAAACACCTCTGGCATGCCGGCTCCCATATGCTGAATAGACGACAAAGTCGTTAGACAGCACACACGAGTCGACTTCGCAAACAAAGTGAGTCTCTTGGATCGCGGCCACATCCACGCCGAAGGACAAGAGGTCACGAAGCAGGCGAGCCGCCTTACCCCGATCCCTCAGGCCCTTCGCATTCAAGCTGGCTATCTTAATTGACATCTTTTAGCTCTGAAAAAGAAAAAAGGAAAAAACATGCAACAAAGGTAAGAAATGACTCGTAAATTTTAATTCTTCCAAAACGAAGCTGCTATCTATTAACCATCATAGACAATCGCTCCTATTCCCCATTAGCATGGATCAGGCTAGCCTCCCTGAGTGAAAAACACTACGCCTCCTTTGCCTAACATACTCAGCAGACCTCAAGTGGAATGACTATTTCGAATAATTAGCTAAATCCGCTGCTAAGAAGTTCGGTTCACTGTGCAGGGCCAGGAAGTTTTTCTCGTCTGGAAATATCTTACACATATATAAATCTACTATTAGCCCGTGTATTGAATACTGCTGCCACATCTGGTCGGATGACTCTGCTATTCACCTCTGGGTTCTTGACAAAATCCAACGGAAAATTTGTAATGTGATTGATACCGACTTGGCAGCTCGGCTGCAGTCGCTCTCTCGCTGGCGTATTGTGGCTTGACTGTGCCTCTTCTACAAATACTTTCACGGATTCTGTTCCAATGAACTTAACTCGCTGGTGCCCCCTTATGTATGAATTTACACTAGCTACTAGCTTAGCAACTAGGTCCCACCCTTTTACAATGAAACCGATAAAATGTAACTCGAATTTCTACTCTAACAGCTTCTTTTTTTGCACTTCCCACCTGTGGAATTCTTTTCCGTATAATTGCTTCCCTGACAGTTACAATCTTCAGGAATTTAAATGTAAGGTCAATAGACATCTTCTATCACACTAACTCGCATCATTTCTCTCAAGGTCTTTTCTCCATCCACTCCACCCCCTCATTCTCATCCTTCTATTATCCTCCTCCAGACACCCCCATAACCTACACCTCTTTCTCATCACTTTCCCCTATGTAACTCCCTGCGCAACAGTGGTAGTAAAACTGCCTTGCTTGGGGTGAAATGATTAAAAAAATTATGAATGACTTCTAGCGATTTTGCACACGAAACTGCAGTTGTAATCGATCATGTGTACGCCGGTTTATTGTATAAAAATATGAAGAATTTAGCATTACCATACTGAGTAATTATTCGGTAGTTTTTCTTCTTTGTATGTTAATATATCCCCCACACACACATCCCCACACACCCACACCCACACACCCACCTACACACACACACACACACACACACACACACATATATATATATATATATATATATATATATGGAAAAGTTTTGTAATCTGCTTGAAGCATTGTGTATATTAGATGTATGGTTAGGTCTTGAAAGCTGTCACAATGCGTTTAGTTAAAAAAAAAAAAGTTGTTGGGTATTACCTATTTGTTATACATTAATATTTCGAGATCAAAATCTTATCTTCAGAATGGTAGAAGAGTTTGTGTTTGAGTTCGTGCCTTTCAACGAATGGTCATTCTTGGCTGTTGCTGCTGTCATTAATGGTAGTGAAGGTGTGTGTGTGTGTGTGTGTGTGTGTGTGTGTGTTGTATATATATATGTGTGATTGATAGGGCGTTTTTACGGTCTGCTTTAATTTGTGGTTTATCTAAGTATGCTTTTGCATATATATATATACAAAAGTATACTCAGATATAATCTGAGAAAAGGATCAGTTTGGTTAAATAAAGAATACAAGCGGAAAAGAGATTCTTGCCTACGCGTTCTGTCCTCTGATTTTATCAAGGCAAACAGATGAAATTAATTTTATCTTTAATAACTTTATTTAAAATATAATGCATTTCATCTCTTTGCTTTGATAAAGGCTATCACAGGACGTGGGCGAGTAAAACGTAGTTTTCCTTATGTTTTCTTTATTTAACTATATATATATATATATATATATATATATATATATATATATATATATATGTCGTTGAAAGAGGAAAGAAAGTCATAATATTGATACATGTTTTTTATGTATCAATATTGTGATTTTCTTTACTCTTTAAACGGTAATGATATTAAGCTTATCATAAAATAAATCAACAAAACTTGTCTATATTATTTAATGAAAAATGCATCAATGAAAAAATACTGCCTAAATACACAAATATATATATATATATATATATATATATATATATATATATATAGTGAAATAGAGAGATACCTTATGTGAGTGTGTGTTTGTGTGACAATAAAGCATCTATCTCTTGAATTGAAAACAAAAAAGATTTCTTTTAACTGCTTAACAAATAACGCTTTTAGCAGGCCAGTGCACCTGCAAATTAATCGCGTATCATCAGAGAATTGGTGGATATGAAATTATCAAAATAAATGTCTTAAAGGAGTGAGACCTCTGTTTTGGGCAGCATCGGTCCCCTGATATCACAGATATCAGATTTTTGTTTGAGGCTATATTAAGAATGCGGTTTACACAAAACAGAAAAAATACTGGAATATTTCAGAACTTAAAATAAATCTTTTGTTTGAAAAGAGAGGTTCGATAATGTGTTAAAAAGCTTTTTGAAGTTTTCATGAAAATATTTGCTTATTTGGTTTAGAAATATTAGTTCTGCTTATTGTTTGTTGTTTTAACAAATGAGAAATTATATCTGTCTATGTTCATACTCGACAACGATGTGGAAGCCATCACACACAAAGGGTACAATGTGCTGACCGTGTTTGTAAAATAAAACACTCATTTAACTCTAGATACATATATAAAACAATGTACATATTTACTTAAAAGTAAAATAAAATTCATACTTGGTCATGGCTAAAAATTTGGCAGAAAGTACTTGGATATATAAAACATATGGAGAATTTTTACAAAATTTATCCACTGAAAAGCAAAATAATCCAAAGGTAAAGTTTTATAAAAAAACAAAACTTAACCACAATTTTTGTCATTCATCCGCAGACAAATCTGTTTCGCTGAATCATAGCTCATCAGTACGGTTAGACATCCGATTGCTTTTAACTAGGATTGCAACCCTATCGACTTGTCATCAGTCGGCGATTCTACCTCTGAACTATGGGCGCTCCGTAGAAGAAGGCACAATATACCATCGCCAGTGGCTAAGACTGTTCAAATTCATTACTGAATGAACGATGCGTAGATGCTAGAGTAGCTACTGTTTTTTCAAAGTCTACCATCTACAAACAGATCTGTTTCACTGTATCAGTACGGTTAGACATCCGACTGCATTGCTTTTAGCCAGGATTGAAACCCGACCGCCGAATTGTCATCAGTCGGCGATTCTACCTCTGGGCTATGGGCGCTCCGTAGAAGAAAGCAGACTTTTAGCGTGTGATATACCATGTAACCATCGCCAGTGGCTAAGAGTGTTCGGATTCATTACTGAATGAACGATGCGTAGATGCTAGAGTAGCTACTAAAAACTCTATCGGTCTCGGTAAAGCAGGATTAGGGTTATGGTTATATATATATATATATATATCGGTCTCAGTAGAGCATAGGCCAAAGGCGATCCCTTGCCATCGACGAGGGGTTCGTTAATACTTCTGTCTTTCTTTTTTTTTACAGGTAGAAGTGTTGACCTGACGCAAAGCCCTATACCCTCAGGCTAAATGAACTGGCTGCCAACCAAGGCTATAGCATTTTATTTAATTTTTCTTGTGTTCGTACAAGTGTTTTCTTTTTCAGATACAAAGTATGTCAAAACATTAATTGTTAACATGACCACATTATGCTGACCGTGTTTGGAAATATAACTTTTCTATAACTTTGGACAAATGCATAGAAAAAAACCCCTAAGAAACACACATTTAGTGAAAACTAAAAATGAAAAATCGTCTTTGGTAATGGCCAAAAGCGCTCGGATATACAGAATATACTCACTTTGTGTCCAGAAAAGAAACACTTATACGAACGCATGAAAAATTAAATAAAATGCTGAATAGCAATGCCTTCACAGTCATTTTTAATTAAATATATATAAAGGAAGGATTGATTTCTGCTCAAATAAACAATTGTCATATATATAACGTAGAACACTTGGTATATTATATCAGGTAAATTCCGATAGAGACGAACTCAGATGAACTCAATGTTAAATTCATCTGAGTTCGTCTCTATCGGAATTCTTTCGACAATTTTCGATTTACTACAATTGCAATGGGTAATACATATTTCACCGCATAATGATGGTATTGTGGCTCGTCAGACCCAAATGGTACAACAGTTGATCCTCAAAATATCCCCCCCACAAAAAAAAAAAAAGAATTGGGGATATTTTGAGAATCAACTCTTGTACCATTTGGGTCTGACGAGCCACAATACCATCATTATACGGTGAAATATGTATTACCCATTGCAATTGTAGTAAATCAAAAACTTGTCCAATATATATATATATATATATATATATATATATATATATATATATTGTAATACTTCAGAGATAATTTTACAGTGAAGTCGCTCATAACTCTCCACAACTTTTTATCCTTTGTACCTGTAAGCAATATTTATCCACTTACTATCACTGTTCTGTTCTGTTTAGATTATTTTCCTCTTCAAATTTAGTATATCCTGTGAGTATCAAATTCTAAAGACTCTCTTTCCTGATAATGTTTCATTGAAATTTCAGTTGACTCTTTCAAGATATTTGGGTTTTTTTTTTTTGCTTTACTAATATCTATGAGGGGGAATGAAGTTGCTATTAATGTTGTGTGAGTTTATTTTCTTTTATTTATAAGTTGTTTGTTTTTTTTATTTTGAGGTTTAAACATGGGTGTTTATTACCGTTTTGGAGGGGATTATTTTATGTGAATGAGGTATTTTTGGTTTATAAACTATTGTAACAAACATTACAATATAAAGCTCTACGTTGTATCGAGCACTCTTTATAAAAATAAATGCATAACCAGTGGGTTTAAAACTTACATGTTCCATAACTTTCTTACAATAGATAGATGGATAGATAAATAGATAAATAGATAGTACTGTGCAAAAGTATTAGGACAAGAACTATTTTATCATTCATGAGGCATATTGACTGAAGATAAACAATTTAATTAAAGTAATTTTATTTGATTTACTCAACAAATGCATTAACAAGAAAAAATACTT
This sequence comes from Ascarosepion bandense, assembly GCA_037127315.1. Lineage (NCBI taxonomy): Eukaryota > Metazoa > Mollusca > Cephalopoda > Sepiida > Sepiidae > Ascarosepion > Ascarosepion bandense. The sequence goes on from JBBBDQ010002323.1 coordinate 561,234, forward strand.
GTTACAAAAGAAATTTAATATTTAGTATAATAGCCTTTTGCTTTGATCACAGCCTTCATTCTGTCAGGCATTGACATCACAAGCTTCTTCAATGCATCTGATGGAATCTCCTGCCAAGCAGCTTGTATTTGTTCCCAAAGTGTGTCTTGCGAGGTAACATTAGATTTATCAATTATTTCAGTCATATCCAAGGATAATAGAATAATGAATATTTTCAAAATAACTTGTTTAATAGAAAATTGGAAAAATTAAATATAACTTCTTTTTAATACGTTTCTTTTACACCTAGTTTTAAATAATCAATATTAGCAATTTACTTAGCTTTTCAGCGTGTATTTGAATTTCAGTGAGGTTTTTAGGAAAATCACCCCCTGTCCTAATACTTTTGCATGGTCCTAATACTTGTGCAAAAGTGTTAGGACAGGGTGATTTTAAACTTTATTTTGATACCGCATAAACGATAAAATAGTTATTGTTCTAATACTTTTGCACAGTACTGTATATACACACAAAAGGACTTACATTAAAATACATAGATAATACAACGTAGTTATAAACAACTACAAGCATCTATATCAAATACATGCTTAACGCAAAAATTATCAAAGTATGATTCACACAGAAAGGGAAGGGAATCCACAAGTGTGATACAGTAGGATCATTTGAATTCCAGTACCAACACATATATACATAAGTATACAGATCAACAAAAATTACATGCATAAGACAAAGTAAATGTACACATATACTGACTTTTATATCCACTAGCGGAATCCGCTCTGGAATTTCCCTGGAAGGATAATTATGATTTCCTGGAAAAATTTTACTTTGTCATACTACAAATGATAGTAACGACTTCAAACATAAAGGTATTGGATAATAAAATAACGATAACACAGAGTGTAATTTTATTAAAATATCTATAAAAGTAATGTCCATAGAAGCTACTTTGCTGTAATCTTATATTATATTAAGCGGCGTATGCACAGACCATAACCAAAATACTGTACACTATTTTGAGACAGATTTTGAAAGAGAAAATGTTTTTTTTTTTTTTGTGACTGAAAAATCATGGCTCCTGTGTCCATTGTAAACAGAAAAGACCAACTGAGTAATGGCCAAGGGTGTAGAGGCCAGAAATGTCGTTACTAGGTCGCGGAACACGACAACACACACACAATTACTGCTACAGCCACCAGCTTAAGCTGCTACTGCTACGGTAACGCTATAGGCTCTCTCCTCCTACTCTCTCACTCTTTACTACCCTTACGTTTGGCAAAGGTGAGAGAAAGGCCCAGGAGAGTAGCGTTTATAAAAAGATAGAGGGGAAAGAATAGCTCGTGTAGAGAGTGTGTTATCTTTCTTCAGTGGCGTAACGGAGGAAGGAACTAAGTAACTAAGGAAGGGAACAAGCAGAATTATTATACGATTTCTTAGAGATGTTAGGTTCAATATACAAAGTATAAAGTATTAAGCGGCGTATGCACAGAACATAACCAAAATACTGTACGCTATTTTATGAGAGATCTTGAAAGAGAATTTTTTTTATTACTGAAAAACCATGGCTCCTGTGTCCATTGTCCAACTGAGTCATGGTCAAAGGTGTAGAGGCCAGAAATTTCGTTATTAGGTCGCGGGATACATTAAAAAACCTACCTATTTTTACTATATTGTACAGTAAACATATATACACAAACACAATTACTGCTACAAGCACCAGCTTAAGCTGCTACTGATACGGTATTGCTATAGGCTCTCTCCTCCTACTCTCTCACTCTTTACTACCTTTTCGTTTGGCAAAGGTGAGAGAAAGGCTGAGGATAGTAGCGTTTATAAAAATATAGAGGGGCAGGAAAAGCTTGTGTAGCGAGTAAGTGTGCTATCTTTCTTCAGTGGCGTAACGGACGGGGGAACTATGTAACTAAGTTAATAACTAAGTAACTAAGGAAGAAACAAGCAGACTTATTATATGATTACATAAGATATTTTCACTTTAATTTCTTCAATTCACACAAAACTTCTAACGAACGATCAACGCAAAATGAGAATGAATCCGCAAACATGGTGGAATGGAGTAAATTTCAAAAAATTAGAAAAAAAAGTAAACATAGAAAATTACGACAAACCCTGGAAACAGAGATTATATAATCATAACCAATCTTTCGCTAAACCCCACCTGAAATATCAAACCACTCTTTCTAAATATTTCTGGAAAATAAAAAACAGGAATCTCTCCCTACAGATTGAATGAAAGATTATAGGTAAATAGATTCAGAAATAGATATAATCTATGCTTAGACAAAAAATTAATATTATCCAATTCAGAAAAACTAGCCAATCATTAAACCAGAGAAATAAATAATCATCTTTAAATGCCGCCGTAGAAAAAAATTTAAATTACCTGTTAAATTGAATTGATTTTTTTTTTTTTTTTTTTTTTTTGGTATTCTGAAGGAAATTTTATACCAAATACAATGATGGTCTGATGAGATGAGCTTATTAGCTTGTCGAAATGAATTATAATTTATAAACACTTTGAAGGATATGCTGTTTTCCTTTATGTATATCATATTACTCTAGACAATATCCACTCAGCTCTCTATACAGATCTACTGCTTAATATTTTATATTAAATAAATCTTTTTGGATTATTCTCTGTCTTCACGGACTTGATACCACTATCTATCAAGATGTCTATCTTTATATATATATATATATATATATATATATATATATATATATAAAGAGGGAAATCCCATTATAAACAGATAAAGAATTACATTTTCTAACTTTTCTGTTAGTTTTTCTAGTTTCTGTTCAAGGGACATGTACAAGGAGCATAGATTTGGGTCCAGTGATTATAGATACTATCCAGTGTTTGTAATCGAGAGTTTTCAACCTTATTTCTGGCCATTTGCAAAGTCTGGGCTTATACAGCTGTCATCTTTTTTATACTCAAATACTTTTGCTACTAGATTATACTTAATTATACTAGATTATACTTAATTGTGCCGTCACTGACATGTGAGCATCAAGAACAGATTCTCATAATTTAAATGCGTCTTCACCGGTTGAATACTTTTAAAAAACACACTCAAAAGTTGAGCAAGATTTGCTTAGTTTCGGATTATATGCTTCAGTCTTCTACAGTTTCTATTTTTTTCTACGTTTAATGAGTATTTCTGAATTTAAACACAGTACCAAATTAGCGTTGTGGTGCAGCGGATATCGACTCATAATGACAAATCTGGGTGCCGAGTTCGAATTCCAGTTGAATTCCTTGCATTCACTTACTCACAAATACCCTTGGGAAAGGTATTAATCCGTCTCTTCCCTCCAGTTATGGATTAAATAATAAGACAGATTGGGTTCTATAGCCTTGGTTGGCAACCAGTCTACCGCAGAAAGTAATAGAAACCTACTGCGGGATAATCTTCTGCCCAGTCAGTCGTGTGTCTTTCGAAACATGATTGCCCAAGCATGTATCACGTATGACACTTAATTGACTGACTGAATATAATAGTTGAAAATATGATTAAGGCTTTTACTGAGCATAAGGTGGGGAATCAGTTTTATATGGCTATGAAGTACTAAATTGATCCCCCATTAATTACTACTTAATAATATAATACATCACTTCCCCCTCCAGTTATGGGTTAAATAACAGGACAGATTTGGCTCTATAGCCTTGGTCGGCAACCATTAATGGCAACCTACTGCCGGATAATCTTCTGCCCAGTCAGTCATGTCTCTTTTGAGACATGATCGCCCAATCGTTTATCAGGAAATGGCACTTAACTGACTGACTGACTAGATTAGCAACGTAAGATATCATAAATTTACAGTTGAATTAGCTAGATTCAACTAAAGTTCCATACTAACAGTTTATTTTCACGAATTTTTCGCCTGTGGAACATTCTTCCGGTATCATGCTTCCCAGTCAAAAATTTAAATGCAATAACAATCGTTATCTAAATACTCTTCTATTGTCCTTATTCCTTTTTAATGTTTCTGTTTCATAATTCTTTTATGCTCAATAACTCCTCGTGCCTTAGTGGTTATATATCTTTTTATATATTATATATATCAACATGGGTTGAATTTGATATTTTTGAAATTGGAATCGTCAAAGCCCCTCCGAGAGGCCAGAACTGACTATTAATTGTTTATTCTGGCAGATGCGCGCAGAAGTGGTGACCAAGTGAAATTGGTTTGGTTTAGTTTACGGCATATCAACTTCAATGGATTATTCAATGCCGACAAAATTTTTACAATAGATTTATCTGAATAGAATAGACTTTCTTTGTAAAGTAGGTTTCATTGAGAGTCAGCTGTATTGCTGGTAATATTTTCAAAGACATTAAAAGTTTTGTTAGTAATATTTTTCATTCAAAAATGTTTTGTTGGTAAATACTTTCATAGCATTTTGACCCTGGTTTGGGGGTCAACTATTTACTCATAGCTGGGACCCTAGCAGGTTCTACCACTCCGGGTCAGGGTGGACCTGGGAACAACAGCAATTAGGAGGTGGTTCCATGCTCCTCACAACCTCCCAACCAAAGGCCCTGCTGCCGGATGCAGTTTACAGTCATACCCAGGACCACCTTAGTGAAAAGCAAACTTACAATTAGTAGGAAAGTCAGGAAGACTAATTTTCTGGATACTAATATTTTGTAATTTCTTATTTGTCCTTTAGCTTAAGCAAACTTTGACACAGGTAAATTCAAGTCAGTCAGTCAGTTAAGTGCCATACGTGAAACACGCTTGGGCGATCATGTCTCGAAAGAGACACGACTGAATGGGCAGAAGATTATCCCGCAGTAGCTTGCAATTGCTTTCTGTTGTAGACTGATTGCCAGCCAAGGTTATAGAACCCAATTTGTTCTGTTATTTAACCCATAACTGGAAGGAATAGACGGATTAATACCTTTCCCAAGGGTATTTGCGCGTAAGTGAATGCAATGAATTCAACTGGAATTCGAACTCGGCTCTCCGATTTCTTGTTCCGAGCCGATATCCACTAACCCACCACAAGTACCTTGCATTAAAAACGTACAGCTACAATTCGGATGGTGCTCAGAGAGCTTTCTACACGGGAAACCAGGTATACGTAGGTAATTAAAATTTTTATTGAGTAGATATACGTGCTTCAGTTGGAAACAAAAGTGCGCGTTGTTGGTAGATAACAGTGTATTGTGTTTTCTAGTGTTCTATTTCTGGCCCCCCGGGCTATTTCTTGACTTGATTAACTCCGGACGACTATTTCAACAGACTTGAAATTAAATCTGCCTCTCGTCAGACACAAAGAATTGTGTCTCGTTTTCTTTTCTCTCTTCCTGGCACTGAACTCAAAAGAAATTCAATTTTCCCAGCATTGATACTTGTTCACGCAAAAGACGCCATTAACTCCGTTCGGATAATTGATTTCTAAAATTCTTCTTTATTCTTCATCTCTTAATTAGAAAATAATAGTAATAATAATAAAAATCAACTCGGAAAGAGGACAAAAGTAGAGATGATTGGGTAGGAAAGGGAATTCACCAAGAATTATGCAAAAGTTTGCACTTTGACCATGTACAAACCTAATGCTGTTCTAGAAAATTGTCTATCTAACAATACCTATCTTTTCTCAGTCGCTTCTGACAACAGACTGCCGACCACTTGAAGCGAATCTTTAATATGGATTTGAGTCTGAAATTCAAACGGTCCACCAATTCAAAACAAAATACAGAGGAAGTGAACACGCAGCAACAATTATTAAACAGCTGGGTCGATATGTTTTTTTTTATGTTTTTTTTTTTCAATTTTAATTTTAGTCACAAAAAATAACAATATGTGAAATATTAGAACCTTCACAGGGAAAGGAAAAATATATGGAATCTGAAACTGACGATTTTGCCTATCATTTTTGGAACGCTTGGAATAATCCAGAAAGGATCGAGTAATTACAATATTACCGCGAGTACTGAGTAGGGTTCTGGAGTTTTGAAATGCACTATCATTTGATCTCAACTGAAAGTCAGCAGTTGCTTGTTTGTTTATTCCTTCAGTTACCTTGTGAAGTGTAAGGAGGGTCACAACAAACCCAAGGGATGCTGCGGTTTGCACCAGGTGTTTATCTTGATCTCCTTGATAAAATCCCAGAAAGAATCGGCAATATTATTGGTTCTGATCTAGCAGCTCGGCTTCAGTGACTTTATAAATACTTTCATGGTAATTGTGCGGATGAGCATTTTGCTATGGTGGCTTCTTCTTCTTCTCCTTCTTCTTCTTCTTCTTCTTCTTCTTCTTCTTCTTCTTCTTCTTCTTCTATGTGCCCTGTCCTTTCACGACGTAGGCGATCATCGCTTTCCACGTCTCCTTACCCCTGGTGGCTTTATCTATCTGTAAAAAAATAATTATTTTTAAAGATTTTTAAGTGTTCTTAAATTTTTGATCAGGAGTGTACCATTCCTTGAATTTTTTACGAAAATCCCGAAATATAAGTCAAGCACACCAGACCAGATATAGCCCTAATATTTAATGCACGGACAAATGGTCAGTCAGTTAAGTGCCATACGTGATACACGCTTGGGCGATCATGTCTCGAAAGAGACATGACTGACTGGGCAGAAGATTATCCCGCAGTAGGTTGCCATTGCTTTCTGCGGTAGATTAGTTGCCAGCCAAGGCTATAGAACCCAATCTGCCCTGTTATTTAACCCATAACTGGAAGGAATAAACGGATTAATACCTTTCCCAAGGGTATTTGCTCGTAAGTGAATACAATGGATTCAACTGGAATTCGAACTCGGCTCCCCGGCTTCTCGTTCCGAGCCGATATCCACTGTACCACAACGCTGGAGCGAACATTTGTCTAGCTTGACACAGTTGTGCTTTCCTAGCAGCACACCTAGCAATTGGTTCGATATATTTTCATTGTTAGTGTAATAAATATATCTTTTCTATGCCATAATTCTCTACACCTTCGTGGATAAAATAGATAAAAGGCTTTTGTAACGTTCTATCTGCGGGAGGAATGACTTCACTGGAAGGCACGTCATTCGTTGACTTAGCGTCTCACCGCATGTACTCTTAGCCCGACTCTCGATCCTGGATGTGGGACGCGTATCGACGATTCAAAATTCTTGCGGTCTTGTTTTGAATTGGTACTATTTTAGACTGATATTCAAAACTCAATTCATCACTGTCAAGACTACCACGCCCAGGAGGTATTCTGGCCAATCGCTGAACGATCATCTTCATAGCCTTCGCATTTTGTAACGAAGGGTTACATTTTGCTTTTGTAATTCTTTAGATAATGATGTAATATTCCTTTCTTCTAGACAATAGTAAATTTTTAATATAAATCGATTTATGGGCATTTATCCCAAAATGACTAACTCTCTTTGCCAAGGTAAATTTGAAGAACGGACAATTTCATATTTTTAATGTTTAAGTCTTTTTTTTCTTTCTCTGTTTTGTTACATTTTGTGTTTCTGTTGCGATGGCCGTCATCTTTTATGGCTTTTAATGGCAAATCAATTATATTTTGATCAGCTGGCACCAGCAATTCGCCAAAATCTTATCTTGTTTGAACAAATCTCGCTCGAACTTGGAATGGTTCCAGCCGAAAGCTTGACAGAAGGTGTCTCGGGACAAATCAAGTCTCTTAGATTGCAATCTGTGGATAAATACATAAATACAGGGAATCACGGGGTGAAAGGTGGAAAATCCGTCTAAATTGCAAACAGAAAGGGAGTGGCTAAGAACTTTAAAATAAAAATAAGCCATTAGGCTTCACTACAAAAAAAGAATCATATTTGTCTTTTTTCATCCGTTACCTAATCTTAGTATTCGTTGTGGTGCTCGGGACGAGAAATCGGGGAGCCGAGTTCGAATTCCAGTTGAATTCCTTGCATTCAATTACGCGCAAATACTCTTTGGAAAGGTATTAATCCGTCTTTTACCTCAAGTTATGGGTTAAATAACAGGACAGATTGGGTTCTATAGCCTTGGTTGACAACCAGTCTACCGCAGAAAGTAATGGTAACTTACTGAGGGATAATCTTCTGTCCAGTCAGTCATGTCTCTTTCGAGATATGATCGCCCAAGCGTGTATCACGTATGGCAATTAACTGACTGACTGTATATCATAGTTGAACACATGATAAAGGCTTCTACTGATGATAAAGTGGGGGATCGGTTTTCTTTTGTTATGAAGTAATAAACTGTTCCCCCACTAATTAATACTTAATAATATAATGCACCTCTACCCCTCTAGCTATGAGTCTAATAACGTGACAGATTGGGTTCCATAGCCTTGGCTGACAATCAGTCTACCACAGAAGATAATCTTCTGCCCAGTAAGTCATGTTTCTTTCGAGACATGATTGCCCAGTTGCTTATCACGTGTGGCACTTAATTGACTGACTGACCTAATATACTTCATATTAAGAACAACCAATACAAAGCTCGTGAGTCACCTAAGCTATAGTATGGTTTGATATTAATATAAAATGATTTAGTAAAAAATTAATATTATTAGGATAAAGAGGATAGATAAAGACTGACCCTAGACTTGAATAGGTTAACATTCTAGAGTTCGAAGAAGCAACCATGTAGGAGTCTTTTATACAAACTAGCAATTCTTGAGCAAAAGCTGCGAAAGAGGTGCTTTCCCGTTTCTTCTGAAGTGCAAAGGAAATTAGGATGATTTGACTCCGTGGATGTAGCTGTGCAGGTAAGAATTAATGGAACTATATAGTGGAGCTCATCTGGAAACACAATCCTAAACAAGAAACAAGAGATAAACCTCTACCCATGTTCATATAACCGAGGGTGGGTATAGCTTCGCCATAGGAAGAGTAACAAAAAAGCGTCGGGCTTCTGATATTTTTTGTGATAGAGTAGAAAATAAGCTTTCTCCAAGACCACATAAAGGTTTTTTTTTTTTTAGAGCAACCCAAAATGCCAAATACAGGTGGGGGATACTAAAATGAAGCAGGTACAAAAATTTAAATACCTGAGAAGCGTTATAACAGAAGACGGCAAGTGCAATACAGATATCAGAAGACGAATTAGCATGGCGAATGACGCGTTCCAGAAGCTGAGTAGAGTATTAAAAGACAGGAAAATTTCACTAGAAACAAAGAAAAAAGTACTGTGATGTCAGTTTTTCAATATGGCAGTGAATGCTGGACAAAAAGCATCAAAGATTAAAGAAAAACTTGAAGCAACTGAAATGTGGTTCTACAGGAGGATGCTGCGGATAGCGCGGACAGAGCACGTGAGCAATGATGAGGTTTTGGAAAGGATGGAAACGAAAAGGAAATTAATACTGAGCATCAGGAAGAGACAACTGAAGTTCCTGGGACATGCAATAAGGAAGGAGGGCTTGGAGAACGTGATACTAACAGGCCAGATAGAGGGGAAAAGAGATAGGGGAAAACAACATATTTGAAGGACCTGAGCAAGTGGATGACAGAAAGGGGGTTGCGTGGTGTGACAGGACAAAGCGTGCTAAGAACCACCAGGGACAGGGAGGCGTGGAAAGCCATGATCGCCTACGTCTTGAAAGGACAAAGCACATAGAAGAAGAAGGATGCTAAAAAGTGAGAATAGAGTATCTTTTAGGTAATATTCTAGAAAGCACGACTTAAAAACATGATCGCCACCGAAGGAAAAAAAAAAGCTCTCGAACATCGTAAATCAAGGAACGCCCGAACCACTGTAGACTGGAGTTAATGTCTGTTTTATATATATATATATATATATATATATAGCTGCCGAAAGTAGACTGCCTGCAACTTCTTGTGAATCTTTAAATCCACGTCGAACTGATGAACATCCGTATTATAAGTGTTTAGATAGACTATCGCCCGGTTTACACTCCACCCACGTCTATTGAACAGGTGAAGAGGCTCATTCCTTGTTTCCTGTTTAGGATGTGGTTTCCGGTTTTCTCTTTTCCAATCTTTTCACTCTTAAGTAGCCCCCTGCGCATCAGTGGCGTTTTCGCCTTGCTTGGGGTGATATGATTAAAAAAAAAAAAAATTTAGCTCGAGAATGGTCCTTCTTTTGCATAAAAAATGACCGCTTACCCGCAAAGCACAAAAAAGTGCTAGTTTAACTCCAGTTAATTTGTCGCAATTAGTTAATAACTTCATATTCTGTGTGATCAAAAAATTCGCAAGAATTAGAAGAGAAAAATAATTTTATTTTGAAGTGTGTCAAAAGTCAGAAACCTCTCAAATGCTAATAAATAATTAAATTTCTTGCTATCGTAAAGTTTCCAGTCAACATTTCAAATATAGAATCATCTCTCCAAAACCAGATACTGATTTAGAAACCGAACATAACAAATAACATTTTACCAAAAGTGATTGTAAACAAGAAGAGTACACTGTCTGTTACTTATCTTCACGCCAATTTTAACATCAGTTACCGACGGAGTGGATGGTTTTCAGAAAAAGGAAGATCCCAAGATACGAAGTACGAATTGGAGACACCAAAACCAAGAAAGTACAAAAACTTAAATGTCTTGGAAATATTTTAACAGATAGCGAAATAAAAATACGTACAGTAATCTAAAGACGCTTTGGAATATTGACAGTTGCATTCTGAAAGCTAAGCAAAGTATGAAGAAAGAAGGAAATTTCATTAGAAACAAAGATGTCACTATTGGCCTGTTATGTAATACAGGTCCTCCTATAACATTGAAGGCCGGACAATCTCTAGAACAGATGAAGAAGACATTTGTGGTAGCATAATATGTGGTTCTATAGAAAGATACAGAGAATTTCATTAACTGAACATGAAAACATCGGAGAAATTTTAGGAAAAAAGAAGCGTAAATGAGACCAGAGGCCAAATTAGTCCAGTCTCCTTGATATGCGTTGTGGTGCAGTGAATATCAGCTTAAAATGAGAAATCGGCGAATCGAGTTCGAATTCCAGTTGAATTCGTTGCATTCACTTACGCACAAATAACGTTTGAGTTCCGTTTTTTTAACGGCATATCAACCTCTGTGGGTTATTTAATGCCAAAAATGTAGGGGCTTAAGTTATTTTAAGGTATTCTACCATCCGTCCGTGCATTGAATACTGCTGACATATCTGGTCGGCTGCTCCTGCTATACCTAGGTGTCCTTGACAAAATCCAACAAAGAATCTGTAATGTGATAGATTCCGACTTGGCAGCTCAGATACAGTCACTTTCTCACCGGCAAAATGTGGCTTCCCTGTGTCACTTCTATAAATACTTTTACGGCTTCTGCTCCGATGAACGTAGCTCACTGGTGTCCCCTATATATAAATTTACTCTAGCAACAAGATTAGCAACTAGGTCCCACCCTTTTACTGTGAAACCAATAAATTTTAAATGCAAATTCAACTCCATCAGCTTCTTTTCACGCACTTCCCACCTGTGGAATTCCCTTCCGTTTATTTGCTTCCCGGCAGGTACAATCTCCAAGAATTTAAATGTAATGTCAATAGTCATCTCCTATCTCACTAACCTGCATCCCTCTCTCTCTCTCTCTCTCTCTCTCTCTCATGCCCACTTTTCCGTCCACTCCACTCTTATCAATATTTTCATCTTTCTCTTACCCACTTCCTGACACCCCCTATAACCTGTCACTCTTTTTCATAACTTTCCTCCTATGTAACCCCCTGCAAAGCATTGGCAGTAAAATGCCTTGCTTGGGGCGATATGTTTATAAAAAAAAATTTAATGTTCGATTATAGTGAGAAGGTTGATTTAGTCAGATTTTGATGAAAACTTTTTAAGATATTTTTATTTTAGAAAGCTGAAGATGTCTTCTAATTTGTATTAAAAAATATATTGCTGGTAGTATTTTTTCTTCAATAATGTATATTTTTCTATAAATATCTATTTTTATGTATATATTTCTATAAAAGTGTATTTTTATACTTTCATAGTGTTTAGATCCGTTTGGGAGGGGGGGATAACTATTTGTCCATAGCTGGGACCCTAACAGGTGCTAACTCTCCGGGTCAGAGAAGAGCTGGGAACAACAGCAATTATGAGGTGGTTCCATGCTCCTCACAACCTCCCATTCAGAAGTTATGCTGCCGGGTGCAGTTTACCGTCATACCAAGGACCAAATAACCTTTGAAAATGTGTTTATCCAAATCTTCTCCCTCTAGCTAAGAGTTGAATATCAGGACATATTGGTTTCTGTAGCCTTGGTTGGCAACCAGTTTACCACAGAAAAAAATGCCAACCTACTGCGGGAAAATCTTCTCCTTAGTCAGTCATGGATCGAAAGAGACATGATCACCTCAGCGTATATCATGTATGGCAATTAACTGACTGACAGACTCTTTCATAATTTCCTTGTTAGCATGTGAGATTTACTGCCTGGAATAACTACATCCTGGGACATTTTAAAATACCATCTTCTTTCAGAACAGAGTCGATCATGACTTTTGCCACAATACCAATCTTTATTATTTATGTATTACCAAGATTTAATCGGCAAGATTCTAGAATATATTCCCATTGTCTTCTCCAAGGATTGTATTTCGGAAATGTTCTCCTCTTACACCGATAGCTACACAAAACTCGAGAGCCTAGGCGGGGTAAGAAGAGATGTATTCGTGCATTTTCCAATAGTATTTTTTAATCATTTCACCCAAACAGAGCAAGGCAATAAAGCCACTAAGATGCAAATGGTTACAGAGTGTTAGTGAATATAAAAAAATAGTATTAAGGAAAGAGGACAATAAAAGAACAAGTGTTAAGAAAAGAAAAGATAACGATTTACATTGCGTATTTGTCTATATTTCTGAGATGAGGTAGCATTTACATTATTCGAACTATTGTCCTCATCTTTGTTGCCATTTGTACGACGTTTAATAATAGATCATTCTATTTGTCTATATTTCTGAGATGAGGTAGCATTTACATTATTCGAACTATTGTCCACATCTTTGTTGCCATTTGTACGACGTTTAATAATAGATCATTCTATTTGTCTATATTTCTGAGATGAGGTAGCATTTACATTATTCGAACTATTGTCCTCATCTTTGTTGCCATTTGTACGACGTTTAATAATAGATCATTCTATTTGTCTATATTTCTGAGATGAGGTAGCATTTACATTATTCGAACTATTGTCCTCATCTTTGTTGCCATTTGTACGACGTTTAATAATAGATCATTCTATTTGTCTATATTTCTGAGATGAGGTAGCATTTACATTATTCGAACTATTGTCCTCATCTTTGTTGCCATTTGTACGACGTTTAATAATAGATCATTCTATTTGTCTATATTTCTGAGATGAGGTAGCATTTACATTATTCGAACTATTGTCCTCATCTTTGTTGCCATTTGTACGACGTTTAATAATAGATCATTCTATTTGTCTATATTTCTGAGATGAGGTAGCATTTACATTATTCGAACTATTGTCCTCATCTTTGTTGCCATTTGTACGACGTTTAATAATAGATCATTCTATTTGTCTATATTTCTGAGATGAGGTAGCATTTACATTATTCGAACTATTGTCCTCATCTTTGTTGCCATTTGTACGACGTTTAATAATAGATCATTCTATTTGTCTATATTTCTGAGATGAGGTAGTATTTACAGTATTTACATTATTCGGACTATTGTCCTCATCTTTGTTGCCATTTGTATGATGTTTAATAATAGATCATTCTATTTGTCTATATTTCTGAGATGAGGTAGTATTTACAGTATTTACATTATTCGGACTATTGTCCTCATCTTTGTTGCCATTTGTATGATGTTTAATAGATCATTCTATTTATCTATATTTCTGAGATGAGGTAGTATTTACAGTATTTACATTATTCGGACTATTGCCCTCATCTTTGCTGCCATTTGTACGACGTTTAATAATAGATCATTCTATTTGTCTATATTTCTGAGATGGGGTAGTATTTACAGTATTTAAATTATTCGGTCTATTGTCCTTATCTTTGTTTCCATTTGTACGACGTTTCGGCCGTTGTACGCTCTGGCCTTCTCCTGGACACATGATCCAGTGGATATAGACATTGATTAGGTCCTGATTTGACTCTTAGAGTTGTGAGTTCAATACCGGGCTACAGCAGTAGTGAACAAGTAACTTTCAGGGTTAAAGGGAGATTACTCAAGACTTCCAATCAAAGCTTCCCGCAAGTAATGGGGTTCATATTCCCCAGTGATTGTAATAACGGGTTTGGTTCTAAATTTTTAGCCTCTGAAGAAGGCCTGAACTTACAACGGCCGAAACTTCGTACTAATGACAACAAAGATGAGAACAATAGTCTGTATAATGCAAATACTGTGATTTACATTGCATTTAAACTTTTAAAGGTCAAAGTTGACTGGGAAGCAAGAACCTGAAAGAGAGTTCTACAAGCGAAAAGTGTGATAGAAGAAGCGGTGACTTACGGACAGCTCTAACCATTTCAACTGTAAAATGAGACCTTGTCACCAATCTAGACAGTCAGTTAAGTTCTATATGTGATACACGCTTGGGCGATCATGTCTCGAAAGAGAAGATTTTTTCGCAGTAAGTTACCGTTACTTTCTGCGGTAGACTGTGGTAGATTATCAACCAAGGATATAAAACTTAGTTTTTCCTGATATTTAACCCATGCCTGGAGGAAGAAGAAACGGATTAATGCATTTGCCAAGGGTATTTGCGCGTGAGTGAATGCAACGAATTTAACTGAAATTCGAACTCGGTTCTCCGACTTTTGGTTCCGAACCGATATCCACTGCACCACAATGTACATTCGCCAATCTAGTCTTGCGCTTAAATTCTTAAAGTTAAGTTACCATAGCGGTACGTTCATTAGAAAGTATTTATGGAAAAAGCAGAGGGAAGCTACATTATGGCGGAGGAAAAGGGGTTGAAGCCGAATTGCCAGGTCAAGACCAATAAGATTATTGGCTTATGACATTTGCTCTATGGCTGAGATACACTGCCAGCCATAATTAATTAGGTCACCCCAATTTTTTTTTAAAGAAATTATGTATTTCATACACTTTTAGTGAATAATTCTAAATGAATATATAATGGTTCTTTTGTTATTATTACTTTGCAAAATTTACTAGGCAGGAAAGCAAAGTTGAACTCGTCCGAATCACCCTAAATTTTCTTCATTCTTTCATTGAGGAAATTGCAATTTAGGTAATTATTAAATATTTATAAAGTCATTTGATGCACGTTATAGTTCAGTATTAACAAAAAAACATTGTATTTTCATTTACAATTATTCATTTAGCAATAAATGCTACAAAATAGTATGAAATACATCATTTTTTAACACTGGGGTGGCCTAATAATTATGGCCGATAGTGTACGTTGATGTGACCTTCATACTCTGGTCATACTCGGAGGAAGTCCAGATGCTACTGAACCATGTGAACACAATAAGATCATCGATACAGTTTACTATGGAAAAAGAAAGACAACAAACTGGCATTCTTGGATGTGATAATAGCTCGAACAGAGACGGGGTTCAAGACATCTGTATGCCGCAAACCAACATTCACCGGACAATACCTCAACTTCAACTCCCACCACCCATACAGTGTAAAGCAAGGAATCGTCCGCTGTCTGCAACATCGAGCAAATATCATAAGCCGCGACCCAGAGACATACGATCAGGAAATGATCAATATAGGCAGTACCCTACAACGTAACAATTATCCAGGGTACATGACAACAACTCCAATGAACATGGAAGTGAGGATGAATGAGGATAACAACTCTTAAAAAACAACCTTGGTCTGTTTACCCTATATGAAGGGGTTATCGGAGAAAATACAAAGAATCTGGGGTCCATATAACATCAGGACGATCTTCAAAAGTGGTTCTACACTTTGCAGGAACTTCTCCTGAGTGAGACCCCCCAACAGTGGAGGAAATAACTAAGGTGTGCGTGTACGCAATTCCATGTAGTTGTGGAAAGAAATATAAAGGAGAAACAGGCTGCCCACTTAAGGTAAGGCTACAAGAATATCGCAAGGCGTAACACGGGAGATAAAAGAAATAGGGTGTACCTGACCACATACGGAGGGAGAAAGGGGATCACCGCTCCCTATGGGATAAAGTTGAAATAATAGATAGAGAACGCCACTGGAAACTATGTAAACTTAAAGAATCAGCACATATGCTAGGCTTCAAATATCTCCTAAGCCGAATAAGCATAAAAATGAATACAATATGGGAACCAGTAATATGGAGTGCCAGAGAAAATCATGTGTCAAAAAAATAAAAAATACTAGAGAAAACCATTAACATAAAAAATTGAAATATGAACTCTGGTAAAAAAAAAAGGGTTACTGAAATAAGTCCCAGAAATCGCTGTTGTCCTCAAGGTCACATAGTCACATGGTCACATAATTCCAGTGATTTGACCCAAAGAGTTGTGAGTTCAAATTCGAGGTCCTTACCTCCCCAGCAGACAAGGCTGAATGCTTGACCCGTAGGTTCTCGAACAATTCGAGTCTGGACTCGTCTGGACTTGTAACAGCCGACTTTGCACCTAGAACCGAGGCACAACTGAACGACGTTCACATTACACCCTCGCTTGTCTCTAAGATAATCTCAAAACTTGACCCTCACAAAGCGAGCGGCGGGGACGGAATCCCAATCATAGTCTTTAAGAATTGCGCCCCTGAACTCTCCTCTGTCCTTTCTAAGCTCTACAACTTCTGCCTATCTGCTTTCTGCTTTCCTGCCTGTTGGAAATCTTCCTCTGTAGTTCCAATATTTAAAAACACTGGGGAACCCTCGGACCCCGCAAATTACCGCCCTATCAACCTTCTTCCGATATTTGGCAAAGTGTTCGAAGCCATTATCAACGCCGAGGTAGTTCAGCATCTCACAACACACAGGCTCCTTTCAGACAAGCAGTATGGTTTCCGCTTCACCAGGTCTACAGCTGATATGCTAACGACCATCACCGAGTATGTATACCAGGCAGTCGACAGGAATGGCGAAGCCCGAAGCGTTGCCTTGGATATCTCTAAAGCGTTTGACAGAGTTTGGCATGCTGGCCTTCTATGCAAACTGCGGGGCTATGGTATAACTGAACATTTGTTTGAACTAATCCAGTCATTCCTCTCTAACCGAACAATGAAGGTGGTATTAAACGAACATGCCTCCCAGAACTACCATAGGAACGCAGGTGTCCCTCATGGCTCTATCCTAGGTCCTACGCTCTTTCTGATATACATTAATGATCTCCCTGTTTCTATAAGATCCCAAGTAGGTATGTACGCCGATGACACCACAGTTTACTCTCGCCTCGACCAAAAATCTGGTGTACGCGTTAAAGATAACCTTGCAGCCGAGCTTGAAAAGGACCTCCAATCCGTAGTGGACTGGGGTAAGAAATGGCTCATAAGCTTTAATGCTTTTAAAACAAAGCTACTATCAATCAACCAGCATAGACAATCGCACCTACCTCCCATTAGCATGGACCAGGCTTGCCTCCCGGAGAGTAAAACACTACGCCTCCTTGGTCTCACACTTCAAATGGAATGACTATATCGAATCCATTGCTAAATCCGCTGCTATGAAAGTAGGTTCTCTGTGCAGGGTCTGGAAGTTTTTTCCGTCTGAATCTATCCTGCACATATATAAATCTACCATCCGCCCGTGCATTGAATACTGCTGCCATATCTGGTCGGATGTCCCTGCTATTCTCCTCGCGCTTCTCGACAAGGTACAGCGGAGGGTCTGTAATCTGATCGATACCGACTTGGCAGACCGCCTGCAGTCTCTCTCTCACCGGCGCGACGTGGCTTCCCGGTGTCTCTTCTATAAATACTTTCACGGCCTCTGCTCCGATGAACTTAGATCACTGGTGCCCCCTAGATACGAATTTGCACGAGAAACTAGATTGGCAGCTAGATCCCACCCTTTAACAGTGAAACCGATAAAATGCAAACGCAACTTCTACTCCAACAGTTTCTTTTCTCGCACTTCCCGGCTGTGGAATTCCCTTCCACACGATTGCTTCCCCGACGGCTACAATCTCCAGGAGTTTAAATGTAAGGTCAATAGACATCTCCTAACACGCTAACTTGCATCTATTCTCTCAA
Organism: Ascarosepion bandense; assembly: GCA_037127315.1. Classification (NCBI taxonomy): domain Eukaryota; kingdom Metazoa; phylum Mollusca; class Cephalopoda; order Sepiida; family Sepiidae; genus Ascarosepion; species Ascarosepion bandense. The sequence continues at coordinate 579,318 of JBBBDQ010002323.1, forward strand.
ACACTCTGATCATCTAACCAATCCTCATTCTTGGTACCCTTTTTATCTCCCTCCTAACATTTCCTATATCTAACCATCCTTTCCCATCACTCCCTCGACCCTATGTAACCCCCTGCGCTACAGTGGCAGTGGAATGCCTGGCTCGGGGTGAAACGATTACAAAAAATACCAGGCTACAGCAGTGGTGAACAGGTAACTTAGGGAGTCGGGTTAAAGGGAGAGAATTAATGACCACCAGAAGCTGCTTCGACAATGAATGAGAATGGTATACCCCAGTGATTGTAACAAAGTGTTCGCTTCGAAATTCCTGAAGAAGGCATGAGCGTACGACGGCCGAAAAGCTGTAGAAATGGCAATGAAGGTGAGGACAATAGTGTAAAGGGTTTTTTTGACCCCAGTTTGGAGGGATAAAGTATCTGCTAATAGCTGGGACCCTAGCAGCTGCTATCAACTCTGGGTCAGTATGGACCAAGGAACAACCGCAATTAAGAGGTGATTCCATGCTTCTGACAACCTTCTATTTAATGGTCTTGCTGCTGGATGCAGTTCATTGTCATAGACAAAACCAAAGAATATTGAGAGACAGGAAATTTTTGTTGGGGACAAAAAAAGTACTGGATTGTTACGTGATGTCTGTCCTTCAATATGGCAGCGAATATTGGACAGTCTCACTAGGGAAAGACTTGAAGCAACCGAAATATGGTTATACAGAAGGATGCTGAGGATATCATGGATCGAACAAGTAAGCAACGGTGGAATTGTAGAGAGGATGAAAACAAAAAGGGAACTGATAGTGAACATCAGGAAAAAGACAGCTGAAGTTTTTTTCTAATCGTTTCAAATCAAGCAAAGTAGTGCCGCCATTGGTGTGCATCGGGGCTACATAAGAGTGTTATGGTGCCCTCCTACGAGGAATGGAGTCTTCCTCTTACTATATATAATTACCTGCGTGACATTCGAGAGGTAGTTAACCAGAGCTAGTACGCAGTTAAAGGAGCTACTAGTTAGGCAATAAGTAGCGTAACTGTAACGTTCTGATTTACTTATTTCTATTTACTGATTACTAACACTTATTTGTGTCTATGTTCTTGTTATACTAATACACTGTTTGAACCTGTCTTCTGTGTTCCGTGTCTTACTTCCGGCCAAACTGGTCGCTACAACTTTGCGGCGAAGTTTCGCCACAACAAATCCACAACAAAGAGGATAGTGAAAATTAAGATAGAAGGTGAGCTAAGAGGAAGAGGAACCGATTACAGGGTGTGTCAGAGAAAGAGCAAGAGAAGGATAGGAATACTGGTGTGAAGAGAGCTGCGTGAGAGTAGAGTGAAAAGGGAGAAGAACAGGATACTGGGACATGAAACGAGAAAGAAGGGCTTGGAGAATCTGACACTCACAAGACAGATTGAGGAAAAGAGAAAAAGGGGAAAGCAAAGCGTGACATACTTGATGGGCTTGAACAAATGGATGGTATAGCAGGGTTTTGGGAAGGGTAACAAGAGAAAGAGCTTCAAGGGTGTTGTGGGATCGCCCCATTTTTTGTATATAATAATGGACTCAATTGCCTATAGAGAGAACGCAGTTGTTTAGTTGGAGTTGGATCTGGAATCACAGTTGTTGTTGCAGTTGCTCTGAGCTCCACTCAGCTAGAATCAGTTGCCCGGACCTACTATTTCACTTCAAGACTGTATATATTTATTTCTACTAATAGTATTCCTGAATTGACTAACCCGTGTTCCAGTTTGTATATTACGTTCAATATAACTTACATTTTCTATCTCTATATCTGTTTTTGTTATTTATTATTTTGTGCGGTTCCTCACCCGGAATCCACCACAAATGGATAGGGAGATTAGAAAGGTCATGATCACGTGCATTCTGAAGAGACATGGCACATAGAAGAAGAAGAAGAAGAAGAAGAAGAAGAAGAAGAAGAAGAAGAAGAAGAAGAAGAAGAAATACAATGGAGTCACTACATGTAGACTTGCTTTTGACGTATCATTTAGTTCTTCTACAAAGTGTTGCTATCTTTCTATAGATGACTGATTCGTTTTATTTCATGTTTTTATGTTCGTAATATTTTTCCTCTATCGACTTCCAGACCAGGGGCCGCCATTTTGTTAAAAGAAAAAAAAAGACAATTTAATGTCTGCCTAGTGATTGATCCAGCAGTTGATTCCACAAGATTCGACAATTCTTTTTTTGTTTCTTCGTTTTTCTGTTTATAGATTTATTTTTCTCGTGTGGTTTTTCTTTCTTTTATTTATATTTAAAATTCCTACTTGATATATTTATATTTCGTCTTTATTTACAAAAATATTTCTCTTCCTCTTTCATTCCATTGCTGTCATATTTCTTTTTCTCTTTTATCGACACAGATTATTTTTTAGATTTCTTTTCGTTCTTTCTTCCAATTTTCTTTTGAGTCTTTCCGTTTAATCTCTCTTTTGCTCTTCCTCACATTTTTGCAACCGTTCCTTGCGTTCTTTCTAATACCCGATTCGTTCAGAAACCTTCTAAACTATCATCAATATACAACAGATTCCTCTTATCAGTTATTCAAAATGGCTTCAAGCGAATGAACCACGTAGTTTTGGAGTTTTAGAGAAAACTGTCTTCATCTGATATCATAGACTGGCGCTACAGACTCTCAAAGAACTTTACCAAATAACAGAAACCCCGTCACCAGAAGACTTTCAACAGCAGAGACAACTAAATGTTACTAGAGGGGAAAATAATGATAGAATGACGATATTGATTTTCCACACAGATTTAAAAACAACAATAATATTAGTTTAATTTTGGGAATGTATTCATATATTTATTTTATTTGTTAACTCTCACAACAGATCTCAACTGGAATAATTATATAGAATCCATCGCTAAATCCGCTGCTAAGAAGGTCGGTTCTCTGTGAAGGGCCAGGAACTTTTTCCAGTCTGAAACCATTCTTCACATATATAAATCTACCATCCGCTCGTGTATTGAATTCTGCTGCCATACCTGATCGGGTGCCCCTGCTATACACCGAAGGGTCCTTGACAAATTCCAACGGAGAATCTGTAATGCGATCGATCTAGACTTAGCAGCTCATATACAGTCACTTTCTCACCGGCGCAATATAGCTTCCATGTGTCACTTCTACAAATACTTTCACGGATTCTGCTCCGATGAATTTATCTCACTGGTGCCCCCTATATATGAATTTACTCGAGCCACAAGATTAGCAGCTAGGTCCCACCATTTTACAGTAAAACCAAAATTGTAAACGCAAATTCAACTCCATCAGCTTCTTTACTCGCACTTCCCGCTTATGGAATTCCCTTCCGTTTACTTGTTTCCCGACAGCTACAATCTCCAAGAAATTTAAATGTAAAGTCAATAATCACCTCCTATCTCACTAACCTGTATCCTCTCTCTCATTCTCCTTTGTCTGTCCAATCCATTTTCATCAGTATTCTCATCCTTCTTTTTTCATCCGCATTTTGCGACTATCTTTCAACAGGATAAGGTATACAGTGTAGAACTATTTAACCCGTAGTTGTGGAGAGAATAGATAGATTCATATTGAAAGTAAATGAAATGAAATTCGACTGGAATTCGAACACTGCTCTCCGGTTTCTTATTATGACTCGTTTTCCATTACATCACCAACGCATCCATATCCTTGATATAGTGCAGTTTAATTACAAAAAAAAAAAAAAGAAAAAAATGCTTGCCATAAAAAACGTTATCTTCCCTAAATATCATAGTCAATCATTTTGGGCGGTATACAATCATTATCATATTCCGTATTCCGTATATTATTGCCTTTGTTTCTGATTTATGCCATTATGAGAATTTAGCAAAATCTAAACGATTATTGCAAACTGCGGGGCAAAGATGTGGAAGGGATTATAATGCCATTCAAAACTGGTTTTAATATTGATGACTTAATCTGTGGAATAAAATCCACAAATCGAGTTGGAAATTGTGATGATTTAAAACAGATCGCCGGATCTCAGAAACCTTCAGAAGGGCGTTGATTTTCAAAAGATACCATGGCCAGATCTTTATTTAGGAAAAAGAATTTATGATCTCTTAAGATGATTAAAAAACGAAAATTAATTTTGAAAAACTGAAATATTTCCTCGAAATAACGATACGGGAAAATTATAGATATAAAATAAATTTATAGAAAGTATGCTAGAAATATCTGCTTCAAACTGATAGATAGATAGATAGATAGATAGATAGATAGATAGATAGATAGATAGATAGATAGATAGGAACAGACCGAGATAGATAGATAGATAGATAGATAGATAGATAGATAGATAGATAGGAACAGACTGAGATAGATAGATAGATAGATAGATAGATAGATAGATAGATAGATAGGAACAGACTGAGATAGATAGATAGATAGATAGATAGATAGATAGATAGATAGATAGATAGATAGGAACAGACTGAGATAGATAGATAGATAGATAGATAGATAGATAGATAGGAACAGACTGAGATAGATAGATAGATAGATAGATAGATAGATAGATAGATAGATAGATAGGAACAGACTGAGATAGATAGATAGATAGATAGATAGATAGATAGATAGATAGATAGATAGGAACAAACTGAGATAGATAGATAGATAGATAGATAGATAGATAGATAGATAGATAGATAGATAGATAGGAACAGACAGATAGATAGATAGATAGATAGATAGATAGATAGATAGATAGATAGATAGGAACAGCCTGAGGTAGATAGATAGATAGATAGATAGATAGATAGATAGATAGATAGATAGACTGAGATAGATAGATAGATAGATAGATAGATAGATAGATAGATAGATAGATAGATAGATAGGAACAAATGAGATAGATAGATAGATAGATAGATAGATAATGAGATAGATAGATAGATAGATAGATAGATAGATAGATAGGAACAGACTGAGATAGATAGATAGATAGATAGATAGATAGATAGATAGATAGATAGATAGGAACAGACTGAGATAGATAGATAGATAGATAGATAGATAGATAGATAGATAGGAACAGACTGAGATAGATAGATAGATAGATAGATAGATAGATAGATAGATAGATAGATAGATAGGAACAAACTGAGATAGATAGATAGATAGATAGATAGATAGATAGATAGATAGGAACAAACTGAGATAGATAGATAGATAGATAGATAGATAGATAGATAGATAGGAACAAACTGAGATAGATAGATAGATAGATAGATAGATAGATAGATAGATAGATAGATAGATAGAACAGATAGATAGATAGATAGATAGATAGATAGATAGATAGATAGATAGATAGATAGATATGATTAGACTGAGATAGATAGGTAGGTGTTTATATGTAGAAAGAAATGTGTCGTGTTATTTTATAGTTCCTGAGTTGATCTTTGTTAGATATCAAATCGAAACAAAACAACTTTTCTTGAAGCGAAACTTTCATTATCGTAAAACTAATTCAGTGCCTACACAATTTTGCAGTGAACAAATATAGTCGAACTTTTTATGATGTCACGGGTAGGATTTATTAAAGAAATATATAAAAAATGTTATTTATTAAAATAATTTGAATATTCATTAGACTACAAATATAGTGATCCATCATGTTTTTAGTTTTACGATTCATGGTAGCAGCGTTCAAATTTCAGTATATCCTGATAAAAGCGCCTTCCAAATGTTCTTCCTGAAGTTATCAAGATGGGCGTCAAGACAATTCGCCGAAAGACAATTCGCCGACAGACAATTCACAGACAGGACAATTGGTCGACGTTTTAAGTCTTTTCAAGTTCAATGTCTCATCTATATTTTAGAATCTTCTTTCTAAGCCCTTCAGTCGTCATCAGGGTGTTTGTCAAGACTGAACGAGGAGGCAGAAGGTTTTTATATGACGGGTACGCCTATATTGTTCACAAAACTAGAGAATCTAAAAGTTTCTGGAGGTGAGAAGAACAAAAACTGTACAACCCAAGACTGACAACAATCGATGACGTAATTAGCAGAACGCATTTGAAACACCATCTACCAACACCTGGGTCGTTCGCCAACATTTAACACCAACCAAGACAATAAAGCCATTAGGACACAAGGGGTTACTGAATGTTAGAGAATATGAGAAAAACTACTATCAAGGGGAGAGGACAATAAAGGAACCAAAAATTAACGTGACGGGAGGTTCCACAAGCGAATGTGACCAGCCATTTTTTAAAAACCATTTTATTCCAACGAAGACAATAAAGCCACTAAGACACAAGGGGTTACTGAGTGTTAGAGAATATGAGAAAAACTGCTATTAAAAGAGAGGACAATAAAAGAACCAGGATTAACGAGACGAGAGGTTCCACAAGCGAATGTGACCAGCCATTTTTTAAAAATCATTTTACCCCAAACAAGACAATAAAGCCACTAAGACACAAGAGGTTATATAAAAATCAGCATGAGAGCTTGAACTAGGAAAGACATGAAGCGTTTTCTGTCAGTAAACTGTCTTTCAGCGAACTGTCCGCACACGTTCTCCCTGAATTTATCAAGAGGGGCATCAAGACAATTTGCCGACAGACAATTCACAGACAGGACAATTGGTCGACGTTTTCAGTCTTTTCAATTTCAATGTCTCATCCATTGTTTTTTTAGAACCTTCCAAATAAGCCCTTCAGTCGTCATCAGGGTGTTTGTCAAGACTGAACGAGGAGGCAGAAGGCTTTTATTTGAGGGATACGCCTATATTGTTGACAAAACTAGAGAATCTAAAAATTACTGGGGGTGCGAACAACAAAATCCATGCAACAAAAGACTGACAGCAACATCTTCTGCTTTTAAATAACTTGCAAATGGTTGATAAGCCGTAAAAACAAATCAATCAAATCTAATCCTAGACATAAACAGCAAGGGGGAAAACACTATGTTTTAGTCAAAAGTTACAAATACTACGCACTGATCCAAGCCAGGTGCCTATTCATCTATCAATGACTGTGTAACACCATTTTTAACCTTCGGTAGCAACTGTTATTTCCTATTTTACTTTTGCCTAGAAAGTAGAAAATGGATAATATTTCCTCCAAACCTTGCTTTTGTGAACAGGATAATGATATTTCTGAAACTGACTTATTTCCGTTGGAAAAACTGTCGAATGCGAGCATTCTCGTTCCTGCAAAGTAGGGACAACACGACATAAGATTCAAAAATAGCATTTATTTATTCTAGGATTACACAAGAGAGACCACAAAAAATTTAGAAGTGAGTAACTTTTCGTGATTTACACTTATACTGTAAATTACTTTCACGAATTAACCCCCAAATATAGCGTCACGTCATGTTTTCGTTATACGATCTTTGGTAACGACATTCAAAGTCCCGTATATCCTGATGGAAGCGCTCACCTTGCTCTTCTGAGTACACGCCCACCCACTGTTCTCTTTGAATTTAACAAGATGGACGTCAGGAATATGGACTTTGAGGGGCATCCTAACGCTTATTTCACTATAGTTCTTCGCTAGATTCTAGACAAGCTCCACATAGTTTTCGGCCTTGCGATTCTCCAGGAAGCCCCTAAACGTTGCGACAAAGCTGTTCAACGCTACTTTATCCGTCCAAAAGGGTTTCTTGAGAATTTACTTGCACTCTGTGATGTTTTTTATTTGTGTTTCAACGGAGACACCGGCTTTGAATTTTATACAGCTTAGGGAAGAAGCCGTGAACGTAATTGGAAACTACAGATTATTTATCTAGAGCTGTTAAAATTGTTTCATAAGGACCAGTTTTAAGTGCAGTGGCGGAAACAATGCTTTCCAGAGACCCTGTAGTGGTTCCCATTTTACGTAGTTCTTCTTCATGCTGAACTCGGTTCACTGTAGCGAGACCCACCTGTGGTTGTGCGCTGCGATGTTCCGGCTGTCTTAAAGGCAAAGATGATACAAAAACATGGTAAAACTTCGAGACTCATCAGGAAGGCCGCCATTATGACGTCTTCGATAACGATATTACAAGATCTTGGTAGATGCCTTGTAATATAAAGTGTTTGTAGGGTAGAAAATAACACTGTGAAACAAAAATTTAGAATTTTTCTTATCTTTGGTTAGTAAGTATTATTTCTTATTGATTTTTTTTCCAGAAAGCAAAGAAAATGACTATTATTCCTGTTAAACTGTACTTTTGTGACCTGGACGGGGGAAAATAGAGCTATGGGATTTGCAACCTCATTAATTTAAAGGGAACCAATTGGTCACTTAGTAAGTTGCTTCTTCTGCATGGTGGATCCTTCCAAACATCGTACTGAAAATAATGTACCTGCTATAGTGTATCCAGACCCTGTCATATTGCTCTTATTTCCCTGTATCCCCTTGTCCAAAGAGAGAGCAGATATCTTCAAAAGAGAACAACATTTCAGAAGAGGATGAAGACATTTATCAAGATTACAGAGGAGCAGCTGAAGTGAGAATCCCATACTATCACAACGGAAAATACTTCAATAACCTGATCAGAGAACTTGGTCACACAAAGTCCAATGAAGAGCTTTTGCCGTCAAGACTTAAGCAGTGGAATATGTTGGTTAAAAATGTATAAGTCACCAGTGTTTTTCAATTTTTTTACCCGTCAAGATGGGCTTTGATGTGACCGTCTGTTCGAAGCAACTGGAATCACTTGTAAGCGAGTAGTGACTTTTCATCGATGGCTAATCTAGGAGCCTCAGAGCCGTGCTATTTCATAACAAGAACATGGATCCATCTCTTCTCCTAACTCGATGCAGCTCAAAGATAAATATGGCAGGGTAAACATCATTATAAAAAAAAGAAAAAATGATCAGACAAAAACTCTAAAATATGCATCCATTTTCCCTCCCAGTGTAACCTTGTGGTGATACCGAGCAAGGGAGGGACAGGATGTTTGCCCTCAGAGATTCAGAAAGCAAATGACCAAAACTGGTCTTTGAGCATCTGGCTCCACGCAGAGTTCTGGGGGTAAACCAAAAATAAATAAATATCAAATTCATTTTAAGGAACTGTAGCGGAACTCTGGATCCTGATTGGTCATCAAATCGCCAAATTCAAAATACGTCAGAAAAACGTTTTTTCCACAGCTAAAGAAAAAAATTATTTTGTGAGCCACACTACGTGACTATTCAATATTATGGGTGGTCACTAACCGGTCACGGGCAATCAGAGGAAGCAGTTTGCTGACACACATCAAAGATGTAACTCTCAACTTCAAATGAACCGGACATTGTCCCTCTCTCTCTCTCTCTCTCTCTCTCTCTCTCTCTCAACAATTACTGCTACAAACTAACTTTATCACTGAACACGAACTCTATCACTAACTTCTTAATGTTTCCTATTGTACATTAACACTTACCACTTATTTATTCCTCCTTTTAATAAATTTCTATTTTAAATGTAAAAATGTATATTTTATTATTCCACTCTTCCACACTAATCCACACATTCCAACTGCCGACCGCCAACCTTCTGATGAAAACCTTCTGATGATCATAACTCAACTTGTCAGCTGTAGCGAGTTCGGTTAAGTCTGACACAAGGCCGAACAAAAGAAACATTAACCAGCTCCCTACACTTTAACCTTACAACAATACATTATATTCTATCTTTTGTGTCTCTTGAGCCATGTATTGAATAAACTAAATTTTAAAAGTTTAATCCTGCTTTTATATATACGCTTAACGGTGAAAAACGTATATACGTGTAGGAGGTATGTGCATGCGTGTGCAATTTTTTTTAAGCGACAAACGATGGTGGTTTTCTTCGTCTCCAATAGAGATGTCGTTTATAAATCCCCAAGAAATAAGAACACCGTTTGAGACGCTAGTAACCTGGGGTGCGTCCGAACGGTTTATTTGGCTTATTAAAAACAAAACCTGGATGTAGCATCAGCTGACGTAATTACTCCGCTTCTTCATCCTAATGCAAGTCGCGCAGCCAAGAAAGAGATTATAATTCCCAACAGACTAAACATATAAGACACGGTTATATTTAGAAAAGTTGTCTCATACGATGGGGGAAAAAAAGTCTTCTACTTTCCTTTCTGCCGACATTACTCCCTCGATCCGCGGAATAGAACTCTCTTATTTATCAGTCCTGTCACTGAAAGCATGAACGGCTGAAGCAGAAAGCAGTACCGTTTTGTGCTGTAAGATTTCGCTTCCCCTCGCTGGCCACTGACACGTGTAAAGCATCCAGTTATACCCCTGGCGGCCATATTAGCAGCCGCCTCTTCAATCAGGTCACGAAAGGTGAGATTGTATATTAAGTAGCAACTGGGGTTAGTTTAAAGAGGATATGGGGGTGGCGAACGAACAGTTTGGGATTCACTCTGTGTTAAATGTGAATCACGCAGCCGTTGGGTTGAAGCCAAACAAGACGTTGCCTAGATGCGTTGTACAAATGCATAAACACCTTAGCACCCACCTCGTGTACATACAAACTGTTACGCAGTGACAAAGATAGACATCTTAAACCATGCAGATGCAAAGCTAAGCACACACACATATGGTCCTGGGCATGACGGTAAACTGCATCCAGCAGCAAGGCCTCTGATTTGGAAGGTTGTGAGGAGCATAGAACCACCACTTAATTGCTGTTCTTTCCAGGTTCAAAACACTATGAAACTATAAAAGTACACTTTTATAGAAATTCATAAATATAGATTTTTTATAGAAAAATATACATTTTTAAAGATAAAATTATTCTCAGCAAAACATTTTTGAATACGAAACGAGAAAACATTTTAAGTTTTCTAAAATAAAAAAGAATAAAAAAAATTTCATTAAAATCTAATTAAATCGACCTTCTCACTATAAAACCCCACATTTTGGCATTAAATGACCCACAGAGGTTGATATGCTCTTAATGAAAACTCAAACATATATATATATATATATATATATATATATATATATATATATATTTAAATAAATTAACCTAGTGAGCCAACAAACCTACCAAGGTTTTACCTAAATGGATATTCAGGAAAAGTTGGCTACAACCTTCCCTGAAAATCCGTTTATATATATATATATATCAAACTCAGAAATATATATATATATATATATATATATGTCTGAGTTTTATATATGGGAAAATGATAACTACATTTGTATATATCAGAACAATGTTAGAAAAAGTAATGTAAAAGGCTTGATATATATATTTAAGAACCACATATTTTCTTTAAACAACAGTAAATACAGCAAACGTACTACTTTATCCATACATGATTGGAAAGTTAAAAACAAGAACCTCATTATTATCTTGAATATCGTAGTTAAAGAATAAATTTTACAAGGCAAGGAAGCAAAGATGAACTCCTCCGAATCACCCGTAATTTTCTTCATTCTTTCTTTGATGAAACTGCTATATACCTAATTATTAAATACTAGCAGTATAGCCCGGCGTTGCTCTGGTGTAATGAAAGCTTTGAAACTAATCCATGGTCCTGGAGCTCAGACTCTTTGGACGTTGGCACGAAAGACTAAAAAGCAATAGTTGTTTCCAGTTAAAGCGAAACTCTAGACTGAAAGAAAAATGAATGAATGTAAGTCAAATTTTGATTTCCTGGTATCGATATCAGATAAGTTTTTTTCGTTGTAAACTGAATTTTGATGGCTAAATAAGGCCTCTGAGTAAATGGTATCATGGCTGAGACTAAGAACTACAATTATACCTGCTTAGAGCCAAACCCGAAGCAAAAACCTAAATAATAAACCAAAAACCTAAATAATAAACCAAAAACTAAAATAAAAGGGCTGAAAATATACATACATACAGGCAGATAAACAGACACACACACAAACATCTTGCCTTTTATATATATATTATCGATTTTCTGCACTATTGTAAGAATTGCAACCTTGAAACTTCTGAATATCGTTTTTTATGTCTTTGTCTATGAGTGTATCAAATTTGATTAAAATCGGATCCTCCTTCTATAACCCGATTTTTTCCATTATCGATTTTCGATATTTATCGGGAGTACTTCGACACAAAACCTAGCTAAGAACACTCACAGACGTTTATAGTACAACTGTGTAAATTTTCAAGAAAATCGGTTCAGCCGTTTCGGAGTGTATAGGTAACAGACATACACACACATACACACACACACACACACACACACACACACAGACAAAGTTCCATTTATAAATAAGCTTAGATATGAGAGAAGATAGTGATATAAGTTTACTTCCAATAGAAAATATTTTCGATAAACGATATTTAATAAATATAAATACCCATTGTCAAATGACTGCGAGGAAGACAGTCTCGTAAAACTTTATTTAGTGAGTTTGGTCGTCACTGGAACCACATTGTTTTAACCTTGTTCCAAAACAGTATTAGAAATATTGCGCTTCCCGTCATCGGCGTATAGTCAGTCAGTTAAGCGTCATACGTGATACACGCTTGGGCGATCATATCTCGAAAGAGACATGTCTGACTGGGCAGAAGATTATCCCGCAGTAGGTTACCATTGCTTTCTGCGGTAGACTGGTTCCATTATCGATTTTCGATATTTATCGGGAGTACTTCGACACAAAACCTAGCTAAGAACACTCACAGACGTTTATAGTACAACTGTGTAAATTTTCAAGAAAATCGGTTCAGCCGTTTCGGAGTGTATAGGTAACAGACATACACACACATACACACACACACACACACACACACACACACAGACAAAGTTCCATTTATAAATAAGCTTAGATATGAGAGAAGATAGTGATATAAGTTTACTTCCAATAGAAAATATTTTCGATAAACGATATTTAATAAATATAAATACCCATTGTCAAATGACTGCGAGGAAGACAGTCTCGTAAAACTTTATTTAGTGAGTTTGGTCGTCACTGGAACCACATTGTTTTAACCTTGTTCCAAAACAGTATTAGAAATATTGCGCTTCCCGTCATCGGCGTATAGTCAGTCAGTTAAGCGTCATACGTGATACACGCTTGGGCGATCATATCTCGAAAGAGACATGTCTGACTGGGCAGAAGATTATCCCGCAGTAGGTTACCATTGCTTTCTGCGGTAGACTGGTTGCCAACCAAGGCTATAGAACCCAGTCTGTCCTGTTATTTAACCCATAACTGGAAGGAAGAGACGGATTAATACCTTTCCCAAGGGTATTTGCGCGTAAGTGAATACAATGGATTCAACTGGAATTCGAACTCGGCTCCCCGGTTTCTCGTTCCGAACCGATATCCACTGTACCACAACGCACATCCTTCGGCGTATAGTACGCACCTAAAATTTTGCAAGTGTCATCAAGAGAAAGATTCCTCAAATAACTGTAAAAAAAAAACTATTTGTCGCTTTAATATATATAGCACTGACCAATAAGAACTAACCCTAAAACATAAAATTCTGTATCTCTTTGTTTTTTTTATTTCTTTCTTGATCTCTGACGAAGCTTTAATAAAATTGAAACTTCGCTGAAAAAAAAAATAGCACAGGATGAAGAAAAAAAGGCCCCAAAATTAATAAAAACAAACTTTTTCTATCAAAATGTTTATTATTAAGAAGAAAGATCAAAGTATTTTTTAATTAATTTTCAAATTAAATTGCACCCAAAATTCATATTAACTAAAATGACATATTTCAGAAAACTGTAACTATTGAATGATTATAATAAAATTATTATTTTAAACAAGTGTTTAAACTATTTTTATCCCTTACTGAGTGACTAAAATTGCTTCATGAATAAAAACATTAGCAAAACAATAGCTAATCTTGATCTTAATTTTTTTAATAAAACTATTCATCTTGATAATGGTATATATAAAATAGTGAAAATTAATGCAAAAATGCTTAAAATGAACTATACAGCAGAGAAATGAACTGATGTAACTTTTAATAAAATAATTGACAACTTTTTCCATTTCACTGAAAGAGAAGGTAAACACTTTTATCTTTTTTTCTTTTGTTCTTTCTTTAATCATTTATTCCGTGAAACCAAGTAGCATCTCTGATAAGTCTTTCCTGTTTTCCATGGAACATTCTCTTATTTACGAATTATTTTCAGAGCGTAATGTATGTACTAAGAAACTAAATGAAGGACATGCTGAATTAGAATAGGTACCTCTACTAAATTGCTGAAACAACAGCATAGTATGAAGAAAAAAAGGCCCCAAACTTAATAAAAACAAACTTTTTACACCAAAATGTTTATGTTATTATTAAGAGAAAAGATCAATGTATTTTTTCAATTACTTTAAAAAAATTTTTAATCCTTTCTAACATGTTTTAAATTTTGGTAAATGTTGTGGATCTGGGGTTAGATCCAAATAATAACATGGCGCAAGGTAATACGGTATAAACGCAATATATTTAGAAGAGAAATATCTACATAGAGGGTTAATATAACGTCGTAGCAATACGGTTAGTTGAATACGAGAGAATGCGAGATAATAACGAGATGTGAGACTTAGCAATGCGATAATCTCAGGACTAGATCTCTTGTAATACATTGTAGTCCTCTCCTGTTGTAGTATGACTACTACTATAAATAGTCCGTGGAAGAGTTCATCTTTAGAGTAATAGGGAAGGTGCCCTAACACCCCCCCCCCACCCAAGTTTTGTTTTACTTGGAATGTCTTTTAATACTTCTTCATTTTCGGATTAATTAATAACAGATCCGTTGATTTCCTCTTTCTTTTCGACCTCCTCTGTTGAGGTTCCAACTGAGGCATTTGAATATCAAATGTGCCATAAATGGTGTCTAACGCCTCTTTCTCCTGAGGCGTGTCGATCTCATCTTCGTCGCCACTGTTGTGGATCTGGGGTTAGATCCAAATAATAATCACGCAGGGTATTACGGTATAAACGCAATATATTTAGAAGAGAAATATGTACATAGAGGGTTAGTATAACGTTGTAACAATACGGTTAGTTGAATACGAGAGAATGCGAGATAATAACGAGACGTGAGACTTAGCAATGCGATAACCTCAGGACTAGATCTCCTGTAATACACTGTAGTCCTCTTCCTGTCGTAGTATGACTGCTACTAATAGTCTGTGGAAGAGTTCATCTTTAGAGTAATAGAGAAGGTGCCCCAAATGTAAAAAAAAAAACTTGTTTTGATTATCGTCAACTGGTAACCAAATCGTTACGAGAATTTACAATGGAAAACGTAATATTACATAATTCACTTTTTTTTACTCATGCCCTTCAAATATCTTCCCTGCTACTTTCTCCTGTCTCTTTTTCCCACTATCTGCCCTGTTAGTATCAGGTTCTCCAAACCCTCCTTCTTAATTGCTTTTCCCAGGAACTTTAGCTGTCTCTTCCTGATGCTCAATATTAATTTCATTTTCGCTTCCATCCTTTCCAAAACCTCATCATTGCTCACATGATCGATCCATGATATCCGCAGCATCCTTCTGTAGAACCACATTTCAGTTGCTTCAAGTTTTTCCTTCATCTTTACTGATATTGTTCAGCATTCACTGCTATATTGAAGAACAGACATCACATAGCAATCCAGTACTCTTTTCTTTGTTTCTAGCGAAATTTTCCTGTCTCTTAATACTCTACTCAGCTTCTAGAACGCGTCTTTTACCATGCCAATTTGCCTTCGGATCTTTGTGTCGCACTTTCCGTCTCCTGTTCGAACACTTCCCAGGTATTTAAATTTTGTACCAGCTTGATTTTAGTTTCCCCCACCTGTATTTGGCATTTTGGTCTGCTGTTTTCGCTGATGACCAAACATTCAGTTTTCTTGCAGTTTATTTGTCGTCCTTTCTTGTCACTCTCTTCAGCTACCTTCTGTAGGAGGTCTTGTAGTTTCCTTTCCGTATCTGCTATCAGCACTGTATCATCTGCGTATCTTATGATGTTCAAATTGTGGCTTCCGGTGACAAATCCTGGCACAACATCTCGGGTCCTCAGAATAGTATTGCTGTACAAGTTGAATAGATCCGACGAAAAGATATATCCTTGTCTTACGCCCCTTTCTATCTTTGTATATCGGCTAAATTTCTTTTCCTGTCCGTATACAGGCGGTTTTCTGCCAGTAGAGATTCTTCATTACTTTTTATGTCTTTCCCAAATATGTCGAGGTTGCTGAGCATTTCTATCAATTCTTTGTGGCGAACGCCATCGCATAATCGATAAAACATATGTACACGTCGTTTTTCATTTGTATTGCCCTTTCGGGTAGCATCCTCACATAAATATGGCGTTCATTGTTCCAGTGCCTTTGAAGAACCCGCACTGTTCTTGTCCTATCTCTGGCCTGATTCTGCTTCTTGCTCTAATCATCAGGATTCGGACGATCAGTTTTGTAATTTGGCTCATTTAGCTGATTGTTCGGTGGAGTTTGCACCTGGCTTGTTAGACAGTGCCATGAAAATCGACTTGCTTAGGTCGTCTGGTATTACACCACTATTATAAATTTCAGTTATTATTGCTGTAATTTCCTCTATGCCGAATTCTTCCAGGGCTATCAGCAGTTCTATTGCAATGCCGTCTGTTCCAGCTGCTTTGTTTCTATTCAGTTTAGCCATGGCAGCTACCACTTCAGACTTTCATATTTCCGGTCCGTCCTCATCTTTGCGTATTATCGGTTGTTCTCTCTTGTCGTCGAAAAGATCTTTTATATATGCTTCCTATCGCTGGAGTATTTCCTCCTTCTCCAATATGATCGTTCCATCCATGGGTTTTATACATCCTGTTGAGGAGCAGGTTTTTTGTCCTGTCAGTTCTCTTATTTCTTTATGAATGTCTGTTTTATTAGCCCTGCTCAGTCTCTCTTCTTCCGCACATTTGTTATTGAGCCATTCCTCTTTAGCCTGTCTGCATTTATTCCTTTATTCCTTGTGTCGTTTTCTCTATTCCATTCCATGTCTTGGCATCATTTTCTGTCCCCTTTGCATCATGTCGAGAATCACTTCAGTCATCCACGTCTGACTACTTTAGGAGTAACGATTTTGCTGATGTCACTATCGCTTCCTTTAGCGAGTCCCATTTCGAGTGTCCTTTCCCAATTTGTTCTTAGTATTTGATTTTCACGCTGTTAGTGTATTCTTTCTGTAGGGTGAGGTCATTCACGAGTGTACTGCATTTCAGCCTTGGTGATGCACTAGGCTTCTTTATTCTCCGGAGTTTCAGCCTTAGTTTGCAGATGACTGGGACGTGGTCACTTCTACAGTCGGCACCTGGATAGGTTTTGCACTGAACCACTGCATTTCCGAATCTCCTGTTTATGGTTATGTAGTCTATTTGGTTTCTTGTGTCGCCTCCTGGGTTTTTCCATGTCTATAGACGTCGTGGGTGTTCTTGAAACAAGGTGTTAATTATTACCTGGTCATTTGCTGTGATACATTTAGATACTTTTCCTATTAGTTCTTTCTATATTTTATCATCCTGTCGGATTCTGAACCATATATTCAACATCTATCTATCTATCTATCTATCTATCTATCTATCTATCTATCTATCTATCTCAGTCTGTTCATTATCTATCTATCTATCTATCTATCTATCTATCTATCTATCTCGATCTGTTCATTATCTATCTATCTATCTATCTATCTATCTATCTATCTATCTATCTCAGTCTGTTCATTATCTATCTATCTATCTATCTATCTATCTATCTATCTATCTATCTATCTGTTCATTATCTATCTATCTATCTATCTATCTATCTATCTATCTATCTAATTCAGTTCATGATCTATCTATCTATCTATCTATCTATCTCAGTCTGTTCATTATCTATCTATCTATCTATCTATCTATCTATCTATCTATCTATCTATCTATCTATCTCAGTTTCTTCATTATCTATCTATCTATCTATCTATCTATCTATCTAATTCATGATCTATCTATCTATCTATCTCAGTTTCTTCATTATCTATCTATCTATCTATCTATCTATCTATCTATCTATCTATCTATCTATCTATCTCAGTCTGTTCATTATCTATCTATCTATCTATCTATCTATCTATCTCAGTTTCTTCATTATCTATCTATCTATCTATCTATCTATCTATCTATCTATCTCAGTCTGTTCATTATCTATCTATCTATCTATCTATCTATCTATCTATCTATCTATCTATCTCAGTCTATTTCATTATCTATCTATCTATCTATCTATCTATCTATCTAATTCAGTTCATGATCTATCTATCTATCTATCTATCTATCTAATTCAGTTCATGATCTATCTATCTATCTATCTATCTATCTATCTAATTCAGTTCATGATCTATCTATCTATCTATCTATCTATCTATCTATCTATCTAATTCAGTTCATGATCTATCTATCTATCTATTTATCTATCTATCTAATTCAGTTCATGATCTATCTATCTATCTATCTATCTATCTATCTATCTATCTATCTATCTAATTCTGTTCATTATCTATATATATATATATATATATGTGTGTGTGTGTGTGTGTGTGTGTGTGTGTGTGTGTGTGTGTGTGTGTGTGTGTGTGTTTCCGTTTATAATAATAAATATAAGAGATATCTGTAAAAAGACTATGTGTCTAAAGACATCTCCCCGGGAGTTTATCAAGATAAATGTCAGGATGTTATTTGTAATTCAAGAGCAGAAGTCATATTGTTCTTCGTATTTGTTTCTCACGCTGTTAGTGTATTCTTTCGTTATGTTCTCAAAATTATAGATTGAAGAACGCCCTAAACTGTTCTTAAATCAGTCTAAGTAAAATAAAATTATGGAAACCTTTAAGTGATATGACTTAATGCCTCAGACGTGAACGAATGTTGTGACTGAAATATTATTTTTTATGTATATTTTATTTTATAAATTATTTGTTTATTTTTGAAACATTAGAAAGTTTTGAGTTATTCGTATTCATTTAATTTCTAAAAAGATATATAATCATATGTGTCGGTATAAGAAATTCGCATTCTTTTTACATCACTAAACATTCTACAAGAAGAAGTGAAGCAGTCAAAAACAAAATGAATCTTAAGAAGTAGCACAGAGGGTTTGAACTCGATTCCGTAGATTCACTTGATAAGAATTTTAGAACAAGAGAAATAATCCGAACTTCCCATTGTTTCAAATAAATGATATCTTTGTTCATACCTGTCAGAACTTACAGCTCATGAGGTCAGGCAACTTTCGTCTAAATTGGAAGGTGCTTGAATAAGGAGAGAACAATCAGATCTTCCCATTGTTTCAAATGATACCTTTTGGTCATACCTGTCAGAACTTACAGGTCATGAGGTCAGGCAACTTTCGTCTAAATTGGAAGGTGCTTGAATAAGGAGAGAACAATCAGATCTTCCTATTGTTTGAAATGAAAACTTTTGTTCATACCTGTCAGAACTTACAGTTCATGAGATCAGGCAACCATCGTCTAAATTGGAAGGTGCTTGAATGAAGAGAGAAGAATCAGACCTTCCTATTGTTTGAAATGATAACTTTTCTTCATACCTGTCAGAACTTCCAGTTCATGAGGTCAGGCAACCATTGTCTAAATTGGAAGGTGCTTGAATAATGAGAGAATAATCAGACCTTCCCATTGTTTCAAATGATACCTTTTATTCATACCTGTCAGAACTTACTGTTCATCAGGTCAGGCAACAATCGTCTAAATTGGAAGGTGCTTGAATAAAGAGAAATGAGTCAACGATACTTTGATAACAACCAAAGAATCAGCAATATTTTCACTCCTGATCTAGCATCTCGGCTTCAGTCACTTTTTCACCGCTGTAAGTTTGACTCTCTGTGTCTTTTCTGTAAATATTTTCGTAGTTATTGTCCAGATGAGCTCTTTGTTATGATACCTAGACTTTTTGAATTTCAACATGGTGCTAAACTGAATGTATGGTCATTAGTAAAAAGAGAAGTTCAATATGCCAGTTACAAGCAGGGGATACAAAAATGAAGCAAGTACAGACAATTAAATATCTGGAAAGTATTCTAACCGAGGACGGAATGTGCGACATTGAGCAACGAAGGCGAATCGGCATGGCCAAAGATGCATTCCAGAAGCTGAGTAGAGTATTAAGAGAGAGGAAAATTTCGCTAGAAACAAAGACGATAATACTGGATTACTATCTTCTGGATTGCTGTGTGAAGTCTGTCCTTCAGTATGGCATGGAATGCTAGACAATCTCCACAAAGATGAAGAAGAGACTTGAAGCAACCGAAATGTGGTTCTACAAAGGATGCTGAGGATCCCATGGATCGAAAATGTAAGCGAAAAGGAAACAGCTGTAGCTCCTGAAATATATGAGGAAGAAAGGCTTGGAGAATCTGATACTCACATGTCAGATTGAGGGAAAGAGAGAAAGAGAAAAGCAACGCATGATGGGCTTGAGCGAGTGGATGACAGCGGTATTTGGGTCGGGTAACAAGAGAAAGCGTGCTAAAAGCCACTCGGAATAGGGATATGTGGAGGGCCATGATCGCCTACATCTTAAAGGAGCATAGAAGAAGAAGAATCTCCCATTAAGAACCTCATTTCCTTTTGTCCCATCTGACATTTTCCCCAGCACTTCCGCCCATAGGCCAAATTTCATTTGATGGATTTCATTGGACGCTGTTTCTATAACGTGTAACTAATCCTTTGGCTTCCGGCCATATCACGTTGAATACACCGGTTCTCACTCGATCACCGAAGTTAAGCAATGTTGAGCCTGGTCAGTACTTAGATGGGTGACCCCTTGGGAATACCAGGTGCTGTAAGCGTTTAGTGACGGATGTGCGTTGTGGTGCAGTGGATATCGGCTCGGAAAGAGAAATCGAGTTCGAATTCCAGTTGAATAATCTGCATTCACTTAAGCACTGGTACCCTTGGGAAATGTATTAATCCGCCCCTTCCCTCCAGTTATAGGTTAAATAACAAGGGTAGGACTTGGGGACCCTGTTCTTAAAAAACAAATCCCAATGAATCTTGATACTCGAAAAGAAAAAATATTAGTAGACACAAAACTTATATAAAAACAACAATAAATTGTTGAAAGAAAAAAAAGGTATTACCAGCAATAAATAAATAAAATTTAGTTGGCAATAAATGACCCGCCGAGGTTGATATGCCATAAAAACAAAACACCCAAACCAAACCAAACTAATCCTTTAGGAAAACTTTAAATATTTTTTCCCATTTAACTTTCACTGAAAACTATCTCCTGATTAGGGAATAAATTTTTGGGTTGGAGAAATTGTGTATGTTCAGATTTAGTTTTGCCGTAACTGTATAAACTTTACATTTAAATAAATAGAAATTGGGGGTCTATTTCAGATGCAACTGTAATAACATTTGAATGTATTTCATTGATATTTTTCCAGATTTTATATTTATTTGTTGATATATATGTTTTATTTATTTCTTTTTCGATATTTTTTCTTTACGCATTTTCATTTGGTTTTTATTTGGAATAAATTATGGAATAAGAGTATTTCACCAAACTTGGCATCATTCGATTATCATGTCCTCAGTTTTTGCCTTTGTGAATCTGACTCTCATGTTATATTTTCTCCTGCTCATAATCTTCATTTCCTATCAGTTTCTCTTCTATTCATATCACATACCTCATTCAACATTTCTATTTTGACAGCAACCCATTTAATTTGAGTAGCTCTAGAGTAATTTATTGGGTAAGATTTGATATTAAAAATCATGAATGGAAACAAAATATTATGCAGCACCAGCAAAAAAAGCATAAACTCTTTAAAAAAAATATTGCTTCCTATTTGGTAAGATTTGGCTGTGCGTTGTAGGGCAGTGGATATCGACTCGGAATGACACATCGGGAAGCCAAGTTCGAAATCCAGTTGAATTCCTTGCATTCACTTACGCGCAAATACTTTTGGGAAAGGTATTAATCCGTTTTTTCCTCCATTTATTGGTTAAATAACAGGACAGATTGGGTTCTATAGCCTTGGCTGACAACCAGTCTACCGCAGAAAGCAACTTGACTGACTCCCCAGAAGTTACGCAGTTTAGTATTTATTGACGGAGAAAGAGTCCATTCCTATAGATAGGGCACCATAAAGGACAAGGCACATAGAAGAAAAAGATATATGCCAACTGTTTATAGATTATAATGTGGATATAAAGTGGGGGATCAAATCTATGTAATAATCAATATATAAACTGATCCCTCATTTTGTGGCCATGCTAGTTTTTTATATTTATATTTATGGGCTTCAGCTAGTGGATGGCAGAGCGGGGTTTGAGTGGTGTAACAGGAGAAAGCGTGTTAAGAGCCACCAGGGATAAGGAGATGTGGAAAGCCATGATCGCCTACGTCCTGAAGGGACAGGGCACATAAAAGAAAAAGATATATGCCAACTGTTTATAAATTATAATGTGAATATAGAGTGGGGATTCAAATCTATATTATACTCATTATATAAACTGATCCCTCATTTTGTGGCCATGCTAGTTTCTATACCTTTATATTCTAGATTTATGGGCTTCAGCTAGTGGATGGCAGAGCAGGGTTTGAGTGGTGTAACAGGAGAAAGCGTGCTAAGAGCCACCATGGATAAGGGAACGTGGAAAGCCATGATCGCCTACGTCCTGAAAGAACAAGGCATATAGAAGAAGAAGAAGAAGAAGAAGAAGAAGAAGAAGAAGAAGAAGAAGAAGAAGAAGAAGAAGAAGAAGAAAGAGACCGGCTACCGCACTGAAAATATTGTTAACAGACAGACCACTAAGAAAACACAGAAATAAATAACGTCATACATACAACAGCTTTAGCAGCTACTAAAAAACTAAATGACAAGCAAAAAAAAAAATTAAACAACAAACCTAAAATGCCTACTTGGATAGCAAAATTAAAACGAGAAATAAAGATAATCAAATGTGAATTTTTGCGGTTAGACGAGATTTCAATAAATTAAAATCTTTTAACGCAGAAAAGAAAGAAGGTTTAATATATATAAAATTAAATCAGTAAATGAAATTCCAGCAATAAAGGAAACACTTTAACATAAACTGCAATTAAAGGCACAGAGAACAAGAAGATATGGGAAGCGTTTTAGGTTGTATAGGACATGCCGAATGGTCCTCAAGATATTTTACAGCAAATTTGGAAAAGCAATTATAGAAATCAAAAAGCCCCAATCTATTTTTGGGAGAATATTTGCAACAACGCAAAGGGAGACAATTCTAACACAGATTGGATCAAACGAGAATAAGAAGGTAACCTGTGCATGAACCTGAAAAAATATGACCAAAAACGATGTTATTTTTCTAACAAAATCCCCAAAATCGAAATCTCAAGTAAATGACAGCTTTTGCCTCATAAATCCATTAAACTCTTGCGCAAGATTTATCAGTGCTTGTTAATAACCCCAATGAAATCTCAGAATGGATCACTGAAGATATTGCATATCTCCTACCAATAAATGGGGGAAACAAATAACCCATAAAATTATAGGCCAATTACATGCTTGTCCACCACATATGATTCGATCCCGTCTGGTCTGAAGAAGTGCACTTACACTTGTTTCGATGAAAATATCATTCTTCCACTGGAACAAAAGAGATCATATGGTCATGAAAATCAACTACTATTATATAAAATGATCCTGGAAAATTGCAGGAAAAACGTTAGAATCGCAGCCCAGCTTGAATAGATTACCGTAAAACCTTTGGTTGTGTACCACCTTTGGATCTTCACGGCTTTAGAAATGCACAAAGTATCCTCGGTGAGAGTATATTTCTTTAGGCATAGCATGAATTTGTGAAAAACAACAAATCAAACCAAAGGTACTATTACTTTCAGTTGTTTCGATATCCGACGAGGAATCTTTCAAGACGCACCTTCTGTTCTGTCTCTACTTAATCCCATTTTTTGCATGAACTAAACAGTAATAATTATGGACACATAAGTGTTATGGTGCCCTATCTACAGGAATGAACTCTTCCTCCGTCAATAAATACTAACTTGCGGGACTTCCGAAGAAGCAGCTTTGAGGCAGTCAAGAGACAGTCGTAAGGCGGCGTAACTATACAGTTCGGACGCACAATTTCTATTTGCTGATTACTAACACTTTCTATTGTATATATTATTCTATTTTTCTAATACACTGTTTGAACATACCTTCTTGTTTCCGTGTCTTATTTCCAGGTCACAACAATAAATAAAAAAAAGAAAGTGTTTAATCACCTATATCGACATGGATGATATGAAACTCTTGACAAAGACGACAATGAGTTGCAGGATATCTTCAATAATGTAAAATGCTTCAGTGATGACATCGGTATGGTTTCAGATTAGATAAATGTCCAAAAGTAAAATTCAAGACAAGTTCAGAAATACTCACAATAGATCTAAATTTTAAAGTAAAAAGAATAGCAGCCATAAACAACTTACCTGTACCTGAGGTGCAATACAGTTTCAACTGGACCACAGCTGACATTAAGCAAATTGATGTCAAAACTTAATTGAACTTTTATTACCATCATTGTTAACTACCTGATGAGACATTGTTCTTCCAATGTCGAAACAAAATGTTCAATTTTGTAGTAGTTTTTCACATTTTCTAACCTAATAATAATAATTATATATATATATATATGTATATATATATATGTAACTACCTATATACATAGAGAGAGAGAGAGAGAGAGAGAGAGAGAGAGGGGGATCGGAGTCAAGTGGACAAGAGATGGGAATTGATATTGCATCTAAATTCTTGGAGATTGTGCAGGGAAGCAAATATACGGAAGGGAGTTCCACAGGCGGGAAGTGCGAGAAAGGAAGCTGATGGAGTAGGAGTGGCTGCAGCATTTAGTTGATTTAACTGTAAAAGGGTGGGACCTTGTTGCCAGTCTGGTTGCTCGAGTAAATTCTTGTGGAAGAGGCATGAGTGATATATATATATAAACTTATTTATAAATGGAACTTTGTCTGTGTGTGTGTCTCTGTGTGTGTATCTCTGTGTGTGTATCTGTTACCTATAGACTCCGAAACGGCTGAACCGACTTTCTTGAAAATTTACACAGTTGTACTATAAGCGTCTGCGAGTGTTCTTAGCTAAGTTTTGTGTCGAGGTACCATCGATAAATATAGAAAATCGATAATCGAAAAAACCGGGTTATAGAAGGAGTGGTCCGATTTTAATCAAATTTGATACACTCGTAGACAAAGACATAAGAAACGATATTCAGAAGTTTCAATGTTGCAGTTTTTACAGTAGTGCAGAAAATCAATATATATATATATATATATATATATATATATATATATATATATAAAAGGCAAGATGTTTGTGTGTGTGTCTGTTTATCTGTCTGTATGTCCTTTATACAAATCCACAATTTTTATCCGATTCTCACAAAACTTCACACAAATATTCTTTAGGCTGAGTCTGAGCTCTAGGACCATGGATTAATTTTAAAGTTTTCATTATACTCGAGCAACGCCGGCCTATACAGCTTTTACATATATATATATATATATATATATATTAAGGTAAATGTTATTAAAGGGAACAAACATTTTGTGTCGATTCATTTTATTGATCGACTTTTCCAAATTAGGAATAATCTTTCTCAATAAGGAATTAAATTTCGTCAGAGATTGTCCAAAGTTGCTATTGGAAGAAATATGGTTCAAGTTTTTGACTTTCTTAACTCAACATCAGGGTCGGTAGAGATAAATATTCAGAAATATCCTCTAAAACAAACTACAACAAAAGTAAATGATTACGTGCTTTTAAACTAAAGCCCGAACCTGCGAGGAAGCATATATATATATATATATATATGTGTGTGTGTGTGTGTGTGTGTGTGTGTGTGTGTGTGTGCTGCCTCGCAAATGTGTCTAGCCACACTGATGAGCTGTGATCCAGTGAAACAGGTTTGTAAATGGATGACTAATATATTATGCTCTCGTTACGATTGAACACTCTAGAAAAGAAAATTTTAAAGACAGTTTCCACTTCTGCTATATGCGTGACTCTTCAGAAATGAATTGAGTTCTTTCGTTGACTGTGTGTATACACTGCTTCTATACAACACGTTAAAATTTCCCTTCTCCGATTCCATGCGCTTATGGCTTAGGGAGTAGCGTCTCCTACTGACACCAAATCAGTCGAGTTTCGATCCCAGCCAGAAGCAAGTGGATGTGTCTAGCCACACTGATGAGCTGCGAAACAGGCTTGTATGTGGATGACTAATATATAAATGTATGCACACAGAAACGCCTGATTGCATTAATAGTTATGTGTATAATTTAAAGGGATAATAATACATTAGCATTAACAGATATGCAATAATATATGCATACACCTACACACATGTATGCAGATACAAATACTTCGATTCACCCATACTCATGCATTTATGAAACCTATATGCACGCAAGAGACCTCACGTGAATTCAACAAAATGTAATTTTTTCCCATTCAAACAACATTTTAAATGAATGAATAAAAGATCTCTATATTAGATCGATCCCAACATGATAAACCGGAAGTTTACAGTCGCCATGATAGTCCCTTTCATAAAAGCAGCAAGATGTATGGTGTTTCTTTGCATTCGTTTTCAAGTTCTTTTCGGAATATAAGAGGCCCCACACTGATTTAAAACTGTCGCCCAACAGAGAATCAACGTGATTTCTCTGAACTGAATATTATAGTGTATTCTCACGAGGGTGTGGCGACCCTGATCTCTAAATAAGAGAAGTTCGTTTAAGTTCCGATGTGAGCGGGCATCTTGATCTTTTTTTAAGTATTTATTGGGAGAAAAACGAGAAATGAAAACTTCTTAATTTTTTTATGAATTGTAAATACATGCACTTTATTACCTGAAAGAAAGTCAATACTTTAAAATGAAAAATAGAAATCGATTTCACCCTGGAACTTCTTCTTCTTCTTCTTCTTCTTCTTCTTCTTCTTTGTCTTCTTCTTCTCCTTTAACTTTTTCTTCTTCTTTGTCTTCTTTTTCTTATCTTCTTTTTCTTCTATTACTTCTTTTTCTTCTTTTCTTTTACTTCTTCTTTTCCTTTTCTTCTACTTTTCTTCTTCTTCTTTTACTTCTTTTTTTCTTCTTTTACTTTTTCTTCTTTTTCTTCTTCTTTTTCTTTTTACTTCTTCTTCTTCTACTTTTTCTTCTTCTTTTACTTCTTTTTTCTTCTTTTTCTTCTTTTACTTTTCTTTTTCTTTTTCTTCTTCTTTTGCTTCTTCTTTTCCTTTGCTTCTTCTTCTTTTTTCTTCTTTTTCTTCTTTTACTTCTTCTTCTACTTTTTCTTCTTCTTTCACTTCTTTTTGCTTCTTTTTTCTTCTTTTACTTTTCTTTTTCTTCTTCTTTTTCTCCTTCTTTTCTTTTGCTTCTTCTTTTCCTTTTCTATTACTTTTCTTCTTTTTCTTCTTCTTCTTCTTTTACTTCTTCTACTTTTTCTTCTTCTTTCACTTCTTTTTTCTTTTTCTTTTTTCTTCTTCTTTACTTCTTTTTCTTCTTTTTTTCTTCTTCTTTTCTTTTGCTTCTTCTTTTCCTTTTCTTCTACTTTTCTTCTTCTTCTTTTTTCTTCTTCTTCTTCTTTTACTTCTTCTACTTTTTCTTCTTTTTTTACTTCTTTTTTCTTTTTCTTTTTTCTTCTTCTTTACTTCTTTTTCTTCTTTTTTTTCTTCTTCTTCTTTCACTTGCCACCTGTCCTCTTAATATTTTTCCTCTTGGCCTCTCTCCTAAACCCCGCTCCGCCATCCATTCGCTCACGCCTATCAAGTATATCTCGCGCTACTGTCCAGTATATCTCTTTCCTTCTATCCGTCCTGTGAGTATTAGGTTCTCCAGACCTTCCTTCCTCCTTACGTGTCCCAGGAACCTTAGCTGTCTCTTCCTGATGTTAAGTATGAATTTTCTCCATCACTATTTCGGTCCATGGTCTCCTCAGCATCCTTCTGTAGAACCACATTTCTAGAAGGACAAAAATCACATAGCAGTTCAGTAGCATATGCTGAAAGATAGAAAACTAAAACAGTTGTTTTAATTAAATTGCACAGGGGTGTATCTGTTTGACTCTTGCCCGAAACTAATTGATAGTGGATCTCATCAAGACGAAGTATCATGATTATTGTTAAATTTGTGTTACAATTTTTTTATTTTTGTTCTTCATTGCGTTTTTCTATTCTATCATTTACTGATGATTTTCAATAAAATTCACGTGAATGCACCTCTTCTAAAAGCTACAGGCACTTCAGGCAGTCAGTTAAGTGCCATACTGATGCACACTTTGGGCGACCATATCTCGAAAGAGACATGACTAACTGGGCAGAAGATTATACCGCAGTATGTTGCCATTACTTTCTGTGGTAGACTGGTTGCCAGCCAAGGCTATAGAACCCAATCTGTCCTATTATTTGACTCATAGCTAGAGGAAAAAGAGATGTATTATATTATTAAGTAGTAATTAGTGGTGGATCAGTTTAGTACTTCATAACAATATAAAACTGATCCCCCACTTTATGCCCAGTAAAAGCCTTAATCATGTTTTTAACTATTATATTCAGTCAGTTAAGTGCCATATTGATGCACACTTTGGGCGATCATGTCTTGAAAGAGACATGATTGACTGGGCAGAAGATTGTCATGCAGTATGTTGCCATTACTTTCTGTGGTAGACTGGTTGCCAGCCAAGGCTATAGAACCCAATCTGTTCTATTATTTAACCCATAACTGGAGGGAAGAGACCTTTCCCAAGGGTATTTGCAAGTGAATGCAAAGAAATTCAACTGGAATTCGAACTCGGCTCCCCGATTTGTCGTTCCAAGTCGATATCCACTGCACCACAACGACTCCTTGTATTCACTTACACACAAATACTCTTGAGAAAGGTATTAATCCGTCTCTTCGCTTTATGTGCCAAATAACAGGACAGATTAGGTTCTACAGCCTTGGCTGGCAACCAGTCTACCGCAGAAAGCAATGCCTCGTTTCTTTTGTCAGCTTCCTTCCTTCTCGCATCCTTTTACAGGTTTACCGCCATATCACATCCGTCCTCTTCCGATCACCGAATATAAGTAACGTCGTGCCTGATCAGTAACTAGATGAGTGACCGTTTGGGAATACCAGGTTCCATTTCTAGTCCGGTTTTTTATATTCACTTTACCGTAAATATCCTTAGTTAAGGTATGAATCCACCTCTTCCCTCTCCAGCTATGGGTTAATTAGTAGGATTTGTAACAGTCAGTTATTATTATTTCCCAAAGAATTATCGCAATCTAAAAATATCTCTAGCTTTAAATAACCAGCAAAAGCCGTCAAAACTAAATCAATAAATTAGTTCGATTTTCTTCTTTCTCTTTCATTCTGTCCTCTTTTCTTTATTTTTTCCTTCCTTCTTTTTTCTTTCCTCCTCTTTTTTTTTTTTCACTTTTTCATTCTTTTTTTTGTTTCTCTTTTGTCGTTTTTCTTTCACATTCCTATTCCTTCACACTTTGTTTTCTTTCTAAAATTCTCATTCTTCCTTTCTTTCCCTGTGTACTTTCTTCCATCTTTTTCTTCGTTATCGTTCTTTTTTTTTATTTTCCTTTTCCCTCGTGTTTCGTGTTTCCTTTTTTAATTCTCTAATTTTTCTTTTATTCTTCTATCGCTTATTAAATTTCTTTCCACTGTTCTTTTACTTTCTTTCGTCTTATTTCTTCTTTCTTTCTTTATTTCAAATTCACTCTCTTGTCTTTCTTTTCTTTTCTTTTCTTTTCTTTTCTTTTCCTTTCTTTCTTTCTTGACTTTTACTCGCTTCGCTTATATTTTCCCTTTCTATTTCTTAATTTTTATTTCTTTATTCCTTCTTCGTTCTCATTGTTTTTCTTTTTATTCCAATTCTGTTTTTTATCATTTGGTTCCCGCAAATGTGCACCCATCAATCTTCGTGGTCCCGTGAAGCCTGGCCGCTAAGGTCAATGAAGAGGTTGGCCATGCCGGAACGAACTAATCCCTATCTTAGACCCATGGGTAAACAATGAATAAAACAAAGAAATAAGCGGAGAAAATCAGCCTTGCAAATGGAAACAGCGTTCAAAAGTGAAAAAAGACAGGAGGAGAAAACGAATCAAATGAACCAAAACAGAAAGAGACCTCAGTAAAAAAAGATGAGTCCAATAAAATGTATAAATGACCAGACGTGTGGCTGAGCTTAGTTGTTTATTTTTCACTAATGGTTAAAATTCGAATCTTTCTTCTTCTTCTTTTTTATGTGCCCTGTCCTTTCAGGACGTAGGCGATCATGGCTTTCCACATCTCCCTATTCCTGGTGGCTCTTAGCACGCTTTCTCCTGTTACACCATGCAACCCTCGTTCCGTCATCCACCTGATCAGGTCCTTCAAATATGTTATCCACTACTTTTCCTTCTATCTGGCCTGTTAGTATCAGGTTCTTCAAGCCCTCCTTCCTCACTGCATGTCCCAGGAACTTCAGTTGTCTCTTCCTGATGCTCATTATTAATTTCCTTTTCGTTGTCATCCTTTCCAAAACCTCATCATTGCTCACATGCTCGGTTCATGATATCCACAGCATCCTTCTGTAGAACAACATTTCAGCTGCTTCAAGTTTTTCCTTCAACTTCGAAGATATTATCCAATATTTCCTGCCATATTGAAGAACCGACATCACATAGCAATCCAGTACTCTCCTCTTTGTTTCTAACGAAATTGTCCTGTTTCTTAATACTTTACTGAACTTCTGGAATGCTTCTTTCGCCATGCCAATTTGCCTTCGGATCTCACTACTGTCGCACTACTGATTTTCAATGTCGGTGTCTCCATTTCTTGTTTTTTTTTATGTCATTGGCTTTAATTAGACCAAAGATGAACATGATAAACAGACGCACACAACACACACACACACACACACACACACACACACACACACACACACACGCATGAATATATATATAGGGTTTATCAAAAATACTTTTATAATTATATGAGGGTGGGGTTGATGGGACTTCCGTCCACTAAAACAAAAACAATAATCCATATAAACATCAGTTAATCAGTTAAGTGCCATACATGATACAAGTTTTGGGCGATCATGTCTCAAAAGAGACATAACTGACTGGGCAGAAGATTATCCCTCAGTAGGTTGCCATTACTTTCTGCGGTAGATTGATTGCCAACCAAGGCTATAGAACCCAATCTGTCCTATTATTTGACTCATAGGTAGAGGGGGAAGAGTTTTATTATATTATTAAGTAGTAATTAGTGGGAGATCAGTTTATTACTTCATAACAACATAAAAAGATCCCCCACTATATGCCTAGTAGAAAGCCTTAACCATGTTTTCAACTATTATATTCAGTCAGTTAGTTAAGTGCCATACGTGATACACGCTTTGGGCGATCATGTCTCGAAAGAGACATAACTGACTGGGCAGAAGATTAACCCGCGGTAGGTTGCCATTGCTTTCTGCTGTAGACTGGTTGTCAGCTAAGACTATAGAACCCAGTCTGTCCTTTTATTTAACCCATAACTGGAGGGTAGAGACGGATTCATACCTTACTCAAGAGTATTTACGTGTAAGTGGATGCAACACATTCAACTGGAATTCGAACGCGGATCACTTTTAAATTAATAGTTTACTGTAGACGCAGTTAAATGTACAATCCAAGATACAATCCTAGATCCATCGAGTGTAGTGCAACGGATTCTGTCTCAGCAACGCGACAATAAACAACAGTAAAGTTTAAATGGCTCGGCTTCCTCGGTTCTGGAAACGCAACCTGATACTGCCGTGCAGCCTCGCGTCTATTACCATTCACGAGGCCGTATGTATAAATCTTATTTTTCTTTAGACTTAATAACTTAGACACGAAGGATTTGCCGACATACGTTTAAATGGACTTTAGCCCTTGTTGTGGTGTGAGGAATCCGCCCTAAGATTTGTAAAATATTTTTGGTACATCGCTCATATATAAAAGTTCAGATATAACTAAAAATCATATATAGTCAATCCGCAGACAGATCTGTTTTGCTGTATCACAGCTCATCAATACGGTCAGACAGCCTATTACTTTTTACCCGGATTGAAACCCGACTAAATTGGCGTCAGTCGGCGAGTCTACCCTGGGCTACGGGCGCTCAGTAGACGGGATTAGACTTTTTAGTGTGTATATTATCATTTTACACGCCCAATAGTTGAGAGTGTTCTAATTCATAAATATATATATATTTAATCATATCACCCCGAGCAACGAGGTAATACCACTGATGTGCAGGGGAACTACGTAAGAGTGAAAAGATTGGAAAAGAGAAAACCAGAAACCATATCCTAAACAGGGATCAAGGGATGAGGCTCTTCACCTGTTCAATAGACGTGGGTGGAGTGTGAACCGGGCGATAGTTTAGTCTATCTACTCCAATTGAAAAGAAAAGAAAAAGGAGTGAAAAGATTGGAAAATAGAAAACCGGAAACCACATCCTAAACAATAGACCTGGGTGGAGTGTGATATATATATATATATATATATATATATATATATATATATATATATATAAACAATATGAAAATTTATTTTATCCGACGCGTTTCAAACAAGGTAAGTTTTTCTTTTGTCTTCATTCCATGGGGTGTCTGTGTAGTAGGTAGCACTACTTTGTCTACATCCGGGTATTTTTGGGAAAACGTGACGTCATGTGTAACAACTGTTGGGCATCAGACCGCACAAAAAGAAACCAATTTATTTATTTTATTTTTATTTCTTTTAATTATATTTTAATACTAATATATATTTGTCCATTAATTATATCATATTTTCTTCAAGATACCTTCTCCTGTATTGAATGATATTTTATTTAATATGGGCTGTTTATTTATTATAGGATTTTGAATCTTTCCTTGCACTGTGTGCTGCAGAGCAATCTGCTAAAGTTGAAAGAATTTGAACAAAAATAACAAAATATATACTGATACTTTATCCCCCCTCAACATATTTGAGAAAGACATAAGAGTAATTAAGAATCTTTACTGACAGAAAACCGCCTGCATATGGACAAGAAACGAAGTCAGCAGATATTCAAAGGTAGAAAGGGGCGTAAGACAAGGATGTGTCTTTTCACCGAATCTATTCAACTTGTACAGCGAGACTATTTTGAGGACTCTGGATGTTATGCCAGTATTTGTCATTGGAGGCCACATTTGAACAACATAAGGTACGCAGATGATAGAGTGCTGATTGCAAACACTGAAAGGAAACAAAACATCCTACAGAAGATAGCTGAAAAGAGTGACCAAAAAGAACTACAAATAAACTGCAAGAAAACCCAATGCATGGTCATCGGCAAAAAGAGCAGCCCAAAATGCCAAATACAGTTGGGAGATACTAAAATCAAGCTGGTACAAAAATTTAAAGACACAGAGATCCGAAGGCGAATTGGCATGGCGAAGGACGGCGAGCAAAACGGCTCCTCGCCCGGGTCTTCGTGGAGCGCCACGGCTTCCAGCCCCTCTTCGGGTCAGCGGCGGCGGCGCTTCCGCGCGCGCTAGGGGGCCTTCGCGCTCTCTTCTTCGTGCGTGGGTTAACCCGTCTCGCTTAGCCCGTTGCTCAGCGTCTCTCTCGGCGTGGGGGCGTTCGTCCGGCAGCGAACGGTCGACTCGGAACTGGTACGGACCGGGGGAATCCGACTGTCTAATTAAAACAAATAAAGTAAAAGCATAGGAAATTTTCACTAGAAACAAAGAAGAGAGTACGAGATTTCTATGTGATGCCAGTTCTTCGATACGGCAGTGAATGCTGGACAATATTATCAAATATGAAGGAAAAACTTGAAGCACCTGAAATGTAGTTTTACAGAAGGATGCTGCGGATATCGTGGACCAAGTATGTGAGCAATGATGAGGTTTTGGGAAGGATGAAAACAAAAAGGAAAATAATATTGAGCATCAGGAAGAGACAACTAAAGTTCCTGGGACATGCAATGAGGAAGGAGGGCTTGGAGAACCTGATACTCATAGACCAGATATAGGGAAAAAGAGACAGAGGAAAGCAGCGAATAACGTATTTGAAGGGCCTGAGCAGGTGGATGATAGAACGAGAGTTGCGTGGTGTCACAGGAGAAAGTGTGCTCAGAGCTTCCAGGAATAGGGAGACGTGGAGGGCCATGATAGCCTACGTCCTGAAGGGACAAGGCACATAGAAGAAGTTTATCCACAATTCCGAGCAAAATTTTATCTGAAAATTGGGAAAATAAAATAAAAGCTAGACAGAAAAACCTTGGGATTTCTTTTTAATTAGATTTGTTTGAACAAGTTCTTCCTGACTAAATATAAATTTATGTTAGAGATCTTCATAACAAATGTGTTATCTAAAATTTAAAATGAAGTTTTTAAAAAGAAAAAAAAATCTTATTTGAAACTTCCATTTAATTTTATTTTCAAATTAATAGATCAAATTTAATATTTCCAATAATCAAAATACTTTGCTATATTTCAAAAACTAACTTAAATTTTCTGGAAATTTTTTTTTTTTTATCTGTGTTTGTTAAAATAGCTGAACAGCGTTTTTTTTTATTCGTCTTTCATTGCAATTTAATTTTCTAGATTCAAAAATTTTCCAAAAATAAAATATGCTTTTCTGAAACTTTATTTGAAAAATATTTACATGATTTAAAGTATAGTTCGAAACAAATATTATTTACTTTTAGTTTAAAATATCACAGAAATGATTTTTTTAGAAAAGAAAAATTAATTAAAATCAACCTTCTTCTTCACTTTTACAAAAATTCCCAATGATGTGTGAAATCCTGGTTTTCCCAGATAAAAAAAGGATTGACTATGTGCCTAAAGAAAATGTCGAAACCAGATTTGGAAAGTAGGTGTAAAGATGATTTTTGATGAATGGGAGCGACTTGCAAGACCCAAAAGACTTCGAGTGTAAGTGCAAAAAAATCGAGATTACAATAAAAGGACTTCATCAACGTCAGTCAGCCAGAGAGTCATTGGGAGCCGAGAGACAAACATCTAAAATGTAACTTCAAACTTCAAGCGACGCGGACATTGTCCTCTTTCTCTTTCTCCTTATCTATTTCAACAATTACTACTAGAACATTTTGTAGAACTCTACCCTTAACCTCTTAATAATGTTTCTAATTGAACATTAATTTCTACAACTTATGTTAGTCTTTTCTTATAATAAATTAGTATTTTAACATTCAAAATGTATATTTTATTATTCCACTCTTCTACATTAATCTACACATTCCAACTGACAAACAACGTTCTAATAATGAAAAAACCTTCTGATGATAATTCTGCATAAAACTTGTAAGCTGCAGGGAGTTTGGTTATGTCTGACACAAGGCCGAATCAAAGAAAAATTAACCAGCTCCCTACACTACACTGGTGACCCGACGTACAAAAAACACGCACCGCTACGCTATAATAGTTTATATTTGATAATAAAATGATCTAAGAGGCAAAAATTATTACAAAATTCTGAAAGATTTAAAACTTAAGAGATTTTTCTAACTAAAATTTAAAAATCGATAAGAATTTTTTGTAAAAATTCATTATTGATCGATAATAATGTTTTTCTTAAGATAATTTTAGTGTCCTTAAAAATCTTATTTTTAAAAGCAATTAATAGCTTTTCTAATTAATTAATGCCATAGTTTTATTGCATTTTTTATTCAAGTTGTTGTTTATAAATACGTATGTAAAAAAAATTAGAAAATAAATAAAATCAGTAAAATAAAATAAAATAAGATAAAATAAATTAAATGTTGGCACGTTGAATGACCATCAGAAACAAAAGGAACTCGTTACCTAAAGCCACAAATTTCTTCGCCTGAAGAGAGTCAATATTAGACTCGAAACACGTGTAGCGTCACAAATACCATTATGGACACTTAATGTATCATAATATGTATAATAACAAGAACAATAAATATACAGTTTAAAGAAAACGTTCACGGCCTCTCACACTTTTTATTCTATATATATATATATATATATATATATATATATATATATATATTGATTGATTGATTGATTGATTGATTACTTCCTTTCTAGTCATAATAAGATTAGACCAGTGCACATGTGTATTAAAAAGTGTTCAATACAATTATATTGTAGAACTTTTGAATATTTTCCATTTGTAAACGAGTTATTACGTGACCTAGGTTTCTACCATGAGTGGTGTCTTCAGGCGATAATGTTTTTAAAAAAAACACTCACGTAACAGTGTTTTTTTTAACGCTCACGTGGCAGGGAATTTTTGAACGCGCAATTTTTTACAACCATGTAACGCCATAATTCCTTGTAATATTAAAAATTGCGCGTTCAAAAATTCCCTGCCACGTGAGCGTTAAAGAAAATAACATCGTTACGTGAGCGTTTAAAAAAAGAAAACGGTAAACGGTAAAATCAGTTATTGCAAATCGCCTGAAGACACCATTCATGGTAGAAACCTAGGTCGCGTAATAACTCGTTTACAAATGAGTATATATATATATGGAACTTTGTGTGCGTGTGTGTGTGTGTGTGGATGTATCCATTACCTATAGACTCCGAAACGGCTGAACCGATTTTCTTGAAAATTTACACAGTTGTACTATAAGCGTCTGCGAGTGTTCTTAGCTAAGTTTTGTGTCGAGGTACACCCGATAAATATTGAAAATCGATAATCAAAAAAATCGGGGTAATGGAAGGTATGGTCCGATTTTAATCAAATTTGATACACTCATAGACAAAGACATAAAAAACGACATTCAGAAGTTTCACAGTTGCAGTTCTTAAATAGTGCATAAAATTGATAATATATATATATATATATATATGTGTGTGTGTGTGTGTGTGTGTGTGTGTAAAGCAAGATGTTGGTGTGTGTGTCTGTTTATCTGTCTGTATGTCCTTTATACAAATCCACAATTTTTAACCGATTCTCATCAAACTTCACACAAATATTCTTTAGTCTGAGCTCCAGGACCATGGATTAGTTTTAAAGCTTTCATTACACCCGAGCAACGCCAGGCTATACTGCTAGTCCAAGTATAAGGTAGGTATGAATGGAATAATATTCCGTATCCAAAGAAACACTATTTAAAAAATACAAAGTAGAGCGATTAATATTTATTTAGAATAAATATATGTCATAATGGCTAGTAGTAGTGATATTATAACATAGTTATGTTTCTAAATTCTAAATAAATATATATATTAGTGAAATTCTAAATAAATATATATATATCAGTCATACATATACAAGCCTGTTTCGCTGTATCACAGTTCATCAGTGGGAATAGACTTCCACTTGCTTCTAGCCGGGATTGAAACTCGAGCGATCTTGTGTAAGTTGGAGTCTCTACTCCCTAAACCATAACCGCATGGAATTAGGGAAGGGGTATTTTATCGTGTTATATATATATATATATATAGAGAGAGAGAGAGAGAGATGGGAAAATTTAGCGTGTTTTATATATATATATATATATATATATATATATATATATATATATATACACACACACACTGATTGAGCACTCTGGAAGAATGATAGACTTTGGAAAAACAGTAGCTACCCTGACATGTACGCATCGCTCATTCACTAATGAATTAGACCACTCTGGCTATTGGGCGTATATAATGATAATATACGTGCTAAAATGTTTGCCTACTACCGAGCGCCCATAGCCCAGAGGTAGAATCGCCGACTGACGCCACTTCGGTCGGGTTTCAATCCTGGGTTGAAAGCAATCGGAGTCTAACCGTACTGATGAGCTGTGATACAGCGAAACAGGTCTGAATGCGGATGACTATATATATATATATAAGACAGGCACGTTATTCCATCGTTAAGCTGGTGTATGGCCTATTACAGGCGAACCATCGTCAGCTTCCGACATTATTATACAGGAAATGACAAAAGCTGACGATGGTTCGCCTGAATTAGGCCTAGTCTTCCGCTTAGCCATGGAATAACATGTATTTTTTACATATATTTGCTCTATATGTATTTATATACATAGATATTTTTAGCTCTCCTAGAGAGTTATCCTACCACTTTATGTACAGGACACTTCTTTGAATTCTTCTATATCTACACCGAATGTTTATATATATATATATATATATATATATATATATACAGGGTGTCCATAAAGTCCGCGTGAACTTCAAAAGATTCATAAAAAGCAAATAAACTTATACCTTTTTAAAGGTGCACACAGGCTTTATCGACACCCTATATATATATATATATATATATATATATATATATATAAGTTGTCCATATATATAAGTTGTCCATAAAGCCTGTGTGCACTTTTAAAAATTTATAATTTATTTGTTTTTATAAATCTTTTGAAGTTCACGCCGACTTTATGTGTAATATAGCAATCTAGCCCCCACCCGAAGAAGGTTGATGCAATCGATGATATTTCCCGTCGATGAAGGGGTCAGCGAACGACAGGACAGGTGTTTGAGAAATACATCCTGTCGGCGTCTGGAGCGGATGTCGCAGGGTTATGAGTCGGGCTCGTTTGACCTTATTTCCGACAGCGGCGGAAATAACTACGGAAGTAAACAAAACAGGTGTCTCTTGGAATTACGTGGGCGTTGCGTAGGCGAGACAAAACCGGAAGGAAAAGTCCCGGTTCTAGAAGACTATAAAAAGAAATCGACACACAGATTCGCCAGCAGAGAACGGCCAGTGGAAGCAGAGAGACGCCACAGGCAAGACTTACACTCCCGTCGACTCATTCTATGTGCACTCTCACTCTTCCATTCTCTGTTCCACACAGGCTCGTCGTCAGGAATAGAAATATAATCTTATATTTTTATATATGCGTGTTCTCGTTGTTTGTCGTCGTACAGTGATATATAACATATGGACACCCGGCATATATATATATATATATAAACCGCTTGCTGTTGACCTCAATGTCCATTTTATATTTGCATACGTTCTATCCCTGTATTTTTTCTTTTTAATCGTTTCAACCTAAGCAAGGCGGTAACGCCACTGATGCGCAGGTGGCTGCACAAAGAGAGAAAGATTAAATAGGAGGAGAGTAAAGAGGAAGACGAACCAGTTACAGGGCGTGTCAGAGAAAGGGCAAGAGAAGGATGGGAACACAGGTGTGAAGACAGTTGCGAAGGTAGAGAGAAAGGAAAAGATATACAGGGTAATGTAGAAAGAACTGGAGTCAAGTGGATAAAAGATGTGTATTGACATTGCATTTAAATTCCTGGAGGTTGTAGCCTTCAGGAAAGCAAGAATATGGAATGGAGTTTCACAGGCAGGAAATGCGAAAAAAGAACCTGAAGGAGTTGAATTGTCGGTTGCATTTGGTTGATCTGTGAAGGGGTGGGACCCTGTTGCCAGTCTGGTTGAACGAGTAAACTTCTGTGGCAGGGGCTCCAGTGACTTAAGTTCGTCGAAGCAGAAGCCATGAAAATATTTGTAGAACAGACAGAGAGAAACCACATCCGCTTACCTCTGTCCATCTTTCCCTCAATTTGCCTTGTGTGTATCCGATTTTTTAGTCCTCCTTTCTTCTTATCTTCTCCAGAAATTTCAAGTTCTTTTTCCTGAATTTAAGTATAATTTTCCTTTTTGTTTCCATTTTCTCTAAAACTTGGTTGTTTCTTTTATGTTCTTTAGCTCATATTCTTTGTGTTATGTTTATGTTCTTTTTCATATTATTTACATTATTCGGACTATTGCCCTCATCTTTGTTGCCATTTGTACGACGTTTCAGTCGTTGTATACTCCGGCTTTCTTCAGGTTCTAGGAATTTCGAACCGAACCCTTTATTACAATCACTGGGGTATATCATTCTCATCCCTTGCGTAGTTATTGCTCTTTTGGAAGTCATGAGTCATCTTCCCCTAACTCTGCAAGTGACTTGTTTACCACTGCTGTAGCCTGGTATTAAACTCACAACTCTTTGAGCCAAGTCACAGGAATTAACCAACGTCTATATCCACTGAGACATGTGATTTTTTTTTCATCTCTGAGAAATTTGTTCAGCAATCTCTGTCATACACGAGGGAAAGATATCACGTAATACTTCAGTACACTTTTCTTTGTTTCTAACGAAATTTTTCTCTCTCTGTTGAAATGATCCTTTGTGGGTGCGTTGAGATGCAGTGGATTTTCTGTTAGAAAATAGTCTGCCCAGTCAATCATGTCTTTTTAAGACATTATCGCTCAAGCGTGTATCCCATATGGCACTTAACTGGCTAACTTTGGCCATCCCAATACGTCTTTGGATTCCAGTGTCACACTATCCGCCTTCTGTTAGAACACATCCCAGATGTAATCACATCCCAAGTAAACATCTACACTGACGATACCCGGCTCGGTAAGAAATTTGCCGAGGCTGACAAAGCAAACCTCGCTGCTGAGCTTGAAACAAACCTCCAGACTGTCGTGAAGTGGGGTAAGAAATGATCCATAAATTGTAATGCTCCAAAATCGAAGATGCCATCTCTGAAACACCATAAGCAATCGCTCCTACACCCCATCAGCATGGATCAGGCTATTCTCCCTGAAAGCAAAACACTGCGCCTCCTCGTCCTAACTCTCTCAGCCGACCTTAAGTAGAATGACTACATTGAATTCATAGCCATATCTGCTGCTAGGAAGTGTGTATTTATAAATCTGCTGCTAGGAAAATTTATACATGTGCAA
Source organism: Ascarosepion bandense (assembly GCA_037127315.1). Taxonomy (NCBI): domain Eukaryota; kingdom Metazoa; phylum Mollusca; class Cephalopoda; order Sepiida; family Sepiidae; genus Ascarosepion; species Ascarosepion bandense. Next base: position 619,945 of record JBBBDQ010002323.1, read on the forward strand.
GAGCTGCACATCTACCACCCGCCCGTGTATTGAATACTGCTGTCACATCTGGGCAGACGCCCCTGATATTCATCTCGGGTTCTTGAAAATATTCAACGGAGTATGTGCAATGTAATTGATCCCAACCTATTAGCTAAACTTCAGTCACTTACTCATCGTCAAAATATGGCTTCCTTCTGTCTCTTCTACATATATTTTCACGGTTCTGCTACGATGAGCTTAGCTCCTTAGTGCCCCTATGCATGAAATTACTCGAGCTACTAGACTAGCAACTAGGTTCCACCCGTTTACAGTGACACCGATAAAATATAACCGCAACTTCTACTCTACAGCTTCTTTTCTCGCACTTCCTGCCAGTGAAATTCCTCTCCGTATACTTGCTCCCCTGACAGCTACAATCTCCAAGAATCTAAATGCAATGTCAATTTCCATCTCTTATCTCCTTGACTGGCATCCCCTTCCCTGACGACCCTTGTATCATAGTCTTCTACCTTTACACTCTCCTCGAGTGTTCTCACCCTTCTCTTACCCGTTCCCTGCCAACCCCTGTAACTTGTTCCTCCTTCTCATCACTCACCTCTTAGGTACCCCACTGTGCACCAGTAACAATAGCGAAATGAAAGGAACTAATTGAAATGATTAAAAAATATTCATTTTGTCTACCTGAAAATCCTCAATTTGTAAGTCTTACTAAATTTACTTAAACAAATGTTTATTTGTTCAATAACAATATAATTTGAAAAGGTTCTTCGGCCATTGATAACTTAAATCTTTATAGAAAATTGTTTTAGAAGAAGAGATTAATTTGGACATATAAATTTTTTATAATCGCCATTTTATATTGACGAATGTATTTGCTTTGACAGTTCAGAACGAATTAGAGGAATAAAACGTTTTTATAAAGAGAGATAGTAAAATTGTAACTATTAGAATTGATAAAGACGTCCAGAAATTTTTTTTAAATATTTAACTCAAATGCAATTTTAAAAAATGAATTTCGTTTAATTATTTTTGTGTTTTCAAAGATTTAGTTTTTACATCTATTTTACATTTTGTGCCAAAATAAAAACATAACATCAGTTATATTCCTAATTCAAACAAGATCCTATCATATATATATATATATATAAAATTTACATAAAATAAATAGACAAAACTTGTTTATATTATTTAATGAAACATGCATCAATAGACATATATATATATATATATGTATATATATATATATATATATATATATATATATATATATTGATGCATGTTTCATTAAATAATATAAACAAGTTTTGTCTATTTATATGATAAGACTAGCAGTATAGCCCGGCGTTGCTCGGGTGTAATGAAAGCTTTAAAACTAATCCATGTTCATGTGCTTAGCACTTCCATTTTTTTTTTTACAACCATTTTTCCTTCCACGTAGATCCGCGGAGGGTTTTTCGACACGTGTATAATTATAAGTTTGTATATATATAGCTCTGTTCATAATACATTGAGCACTGTTTTAACACCTGAACAATAATACTATACATGAAGCCTCATATGCGTATTTATTAATTTATGTAACTATGTAAAAATTAAGACAGACACGTTATTCTATGGTTAGGCGGAAGTCTAGGCCTATTTCAAGCGAACCTTCATCAGCTTCCGTTTTTATTGTACAGACTCACACTTAACCATGGAATAACGTGTATGTCTTAATTTTTACATATATTTCCTCCATATGTTCTCCATATGTGCTCCATATGTGCTCCTTTATGTACAGGATATTCCTTTGGATTCTTCTATATCTACACTGCATAAAGACCGGAAATAACATATTACATTGCATTTGACTACATGGTTTTGTTGTCATTTCGCGCTATTCCGCGGTGTGACATCATAAAACCGCATCACAAATTTAAGAACTGCGTTTATTATTTTTGGTAACTATTGCCGTTGCCAAGCGGAGTTTTATGCCAACACAAAATAAAATCGTCGGTGATGGTGGATGTTATAATATTTCAGTTTAAACAACCTCTCTGAAGATGGCTCATGTGAGCCGAAAGCTTAGAAGAAAATCAATAAATAATTATCCAAATGTTGGAGAATTTTTGTCTTTATTTTCAACTGAAATTAAAGCAAAAATACGACGTTTAGAGCGGCTCATGATTAAGCATAATAGACATTCATTGTCTCTTATATTTAACAGCATATGTTTAAAATTTATATATATATATATATATATATATATATATATATATATATATATATATATATATATATATATGGGAAATGGCTTTCATCCCAAATATGTTTAATTTATTTGTTTAAACGTTATTTTTTTAAAGGGATACTCATATTTGCGATGTATGATGCTGGATGTGCGTTGTGGCGCAGTGGATATCGACTCGGAACGAGAAATCGGGGAGCCGAGTTCGAATTCCAGCTGAATTCATTGCATTCATTTACGCGCAAATACCCTTGGGAAAGGTATTAATCCGTCTCTTCCTTCCAGTTATGAGTTAAATAACAGGACAGATTGGGTTCTATAGCCTTGGTCGGCAACCAGTCTACCGCAGAAAGCAATGGCAACCTACTGCGGGATAATCTTCTGCCCAGTCAGTCATGTCTCTTTCGAGACATGATCGCCCAAGCGTGCATCACGTATGGCACTTAACTGACTGATGCGGTGTAATGGATATCGGCTCAGAATGAGAAATCGAAGAGACGAGTTCGAATTACACTCGATTCTGTTTCATTCACTTTCTCACAAATACCCTTGAGAAAGATAATAATCCATCTCTTCTCTTAACTATGGGCTACATAGCAAGACAGATTGGGTTTTATAGCCTTGGTTGGCAATTGGTCACCGCAGAAAAATCTCCCGTCTAGTCAGTCATGTCTTGAAAGCGACATGATCGCCTTGTGTGTCACACGGATAATAACTAAACTGAATCATATTTTGAGGAAACGGCCTGTTTCCATTGTTAAACAGCATGTTCCTTTATTTGCATCAACCGGCCAGAATATTCGAGAAATCATATTAGAAGAATATGCGTCATCCGGCAGGATTCGAACCTGCGTAACTAAAGAGAAATCATCATTAGATCTGACGTGCCTAAGACGATGATGAAATATATATACAAACTGTTTGTCTCTTTAACTGAGCAGATTCATGCCGACTTCGAAGTAACCATTATGATGTTATCACTCATCAGGGCTATTTTTATCTGCTCAGTTAAAGAAACAAACTCTTTGTCCTTATCAACGCTCTATCTTCACCCTGATACCGAGTGAACACTTTACGATAAAGGACCTGCTTGCCAATGTACATTTTATCAGTAAAACCATTGAAAATAAAACAACCTTGGCGCTAAACATTATCACAATCAAAATTGTTGTCTTTTGAGTGATTTTACTGATAAAATATATATTGTCATATATATATATATATATATATATATATATCTTTGAGCACTTTCACGTAATGTAATGTTCGATCCTCTCTGGATGCTCCTTATTCTCGGTCTTGTGCCACAACTAAGCTATGCTTAATAAATCCCCATATATATATATATATATGTCATCTTTAAGTAATTCGACGTGTTGTAATAATTAGCAAGCTTGTCTCGTTAAATCAATGACGGCTGAGTAGTGAGTTTGATCTTCACTGGGTGCTCAGTCATACAGCCTTGTGCCACATCTAAGTCATGCTTAGCTAATCGTTATAATATGTATTATCTGAATTCATTTTTAATTTCGATGCTAACGGCCACATGACATTGAAACTTCATAAAATCCATCAAAGGACGAAACGCGTCGGTTAAGATATTAAGATATGTTTCTTTTAGTCTTTAGTCATATTGTTCTAACACAGCGATTTCCACACTCGGGTAAATTTTCCCCTGGGGAGAAATTTGTATCTACCAAGAAGGAAATAATTACACTAACTACTAAATAAAAAAATTCAGATGGATGTTTTCATGTCTGAGAGAGAGAGAGAGAGAGAGAGAGAGAGAGAGCGAGATAGTGAGAGAGAGAGAGAGAGAGAGAGAGAGAGAGAGAGATAGTGAGAGAGAGAGAGAGAGAAAAAGAGAGAGATAGTGAGAGAGAAAAAGAGAGAGAGAGAGAGAGAGATGAGAGAGAGAGAGAGAGAGAGAGAGAGAGAGAGAGAGAGAGAGATAGTGAGATGGGCGACACCGTCCCTGCCAGTTGCTTCACGTCCAAACAATCAAGGCCAAAGCACGAAACCGACTGGAGGTGGAATGTGACATACGTTGCGCGCTTGCCAGAACTAACCCTGATATTAATACACTGGTGCACAAGAGGCAGCACCACCCTTGTCAATAATTTAATTCTGAAGTAGAAGAGCAAACAAAAGTCCTTTTATTTGTTACTAACCGCTCTCTATGGCTATGCTTAGTTGTTACCAACTGCTCTCTATCCACTTTTCTCTGTAACTATAAGTTTATCAGTATATTTGTACATTTGAAAAATAAATTAGTAAATCGTCGCAGTGTGTTTTAATTGCTCTTTCTCTTATACACATGAAGAGGGGAATCTGGATGGTTGAACTGGGTGTAAGGGGAGATGACAGAAAGAAGTTTGGGAACCACTGTAGATGTCCGCATTGGTAGTTGGATTCAACATCAGTGGCATATCCCCAGTTTTGAAGGTTGGCTCTACAGCTGTTCGGGATACGGTTCAGGCTGGATCAGAAGGGTGAGGCAACGCTGTAGTCAGGAGGGATTCTGTTGGGCTAAGGATGAAGCAAAGATAAGAGAGAGAGAGAGAGAAACACTTTATATTAGTATTAATTAGTTACTAACTGCTCTCTATCCACTTTACTCTGTAACTATAACTTTATCAGTATATTTGTACATTTGAAAAATAAATTAGAAAATAGACTCCAACAGCTTCTTTTCTCGCGCTTCCCGCCTGTGGAACTCCCTTCCACAAGTCTGCTTTCCCGACAGCTACAATCTCCAGGTGTTTAAATGTAGGGTCAATAGACACCTCCTATCACCCTAACTCCCAATTATTCTCAGAACACTCTCATCTACCCAACCCTCATTCTCGGTATCCTTACCCGCCTATCACCCACCCTCTGACAATTCCTATATTTAACCATTCTCGGTATCCCTACCCGCCTATCACCCACCCTCTGACATTTTTTATATTTAATCATCCTTTCTCCGCTCTATGTAGCCCCCTGCGCAGTAGTGGCAGTGACATGCCTTGCTCGGGGTGAAACGCTTATAAAAAAAAAATCTCAATGTGTTTCAACTGCTCTTTCTCTCATACACATGAAGGGGGAAAGCTGGATGGTTGAACTGGGTGTAGGGGGAAATGACAGAAAAAAATTTGGGAACCAATGTTCTAACAGATAGGTTTTAGTTATGTCTGAAATTTTACACACACACACACACACACACACACACACACACATACATACACTACCGGCCATAATTATTAGGCGAAAAAAGTGTTTAAAAAAACGGTCTATTTCATACTATTTTTTAGTATTTATAATTGTAAATGAAAATAGAATGGTTCTTTTGTTAATACTGCACAATAACATGTGCATCAAATGAATTTATAAATATTTAATAATTACCTTTATTGCATCAATGAAAAAATGAAGAAAATTTAGCTTGATTCAAACGAGTTCATCCTTGCTTCCTTGCCTTGTAAAATTTTGCAAAGTAATAATAACAAAAAAAAAACATTCTATTTTCATTTAGAATTATCCACTTGGCAAGAAATACTAAAAATAGTATGAAATACATTTCTTTTAAAAAAACTGTGGTGGCCTAATAATTATGGCCGGTAGTATAAATATATAAAAATATATAATAATTTATAAGGGGTGTGACATATAAACTGTCGCCATTTTATATTTTTAATTTCACACGTACTCTTTGCTTTGCAGTTAAGCACCGTCTTTGAGAAAAAAGCATGTTGAACCAATTTTGTCCGCCAGAAATTTAAAAACTTCATGCTGTACTGCTTGGCATTCGCACCGGAAGCTCCAATACAAACAAATCAGCATGTTTGGGTTTCAGTCTGAGGACAATGCAATTGGAAAGAGTTGGATAAGTCTAATGGTGATTACGAAGGTGTTTGAAGTGATCACTAGTAATGGCAACATTATGCCTCCATTCATCTTCACACAGGGAATCAGACTTAACACAGAGGCCTAGATTAAGTGCTTTGAAAAGGTAGTGCTGCCCTGTGTCAAGAGGGTGGCTGCTGAAAAACCCTATGTCTGGTGACAAGACTCTGCACCATACCACACAAGCAGGAGAATTTAGCCATGTCCGTCAGGCAATTTCTACGACCACATCATGTTTTACATGTGGCCAATTAACTCCTCGGACTGCAACACCCTTGATTATTATGTGTGGGGCGTTGTTAAGCGATAGACAAAACTCCTTTAGTATTTGTCTATATTTCTTTAGGAATGAGGATGATATACCCCAGTGATTCTAATAAAGTTCGAAATTTCTAGCACCTGAAGAAGGCCGGAGCGTACAACGGCTGAAACGTCGCACAAATGGCAACAAAGATGAGGACACTAGTCCGAATAATGTAAATACTAAAAAACTCCTTGTAACACAAAAGATGAACTGAAAGAAACGATTATGGCAGCATTCACCAACTTAAACAAGGAGACCGTCCAGAAGAGACGCAGAAGATTCCGAAGTCATCTGAAGTCCGTGGTCAAAACAAGCGGCAACTTTATTGAACAAATCTACTTTTTACTATTTTAAGATATTTTTGCGCAGTTTTGGTAAATATAACCGTTAAAATGTGATGTCAGCAGTATTTTCATTTTTGCGTCATTTAGACGACAATTCATCCATCGCACCCTGTCAATCTATTCAAATGAGATGTCAGTGATATTTTCATGTTTGCGTTATTTAGACGATAATTCATCCATCGCACCCTGTCTGTCTGTTAAAATGAGATGTCAGCATTATTTTCATTTTTGCGTCATTTAAATGACAATTTATCCATCGCACCCTGACGAAGTCTCTCGAAGGGCGAAACGCGTCGCATATGATAAAATATAGTTTTAAGCAATGCGATATTTATCGGTAAAGTGCTCAATATCAGGGATAAAAAAATGTGTAAATATAAGTGTGGATACTGGGGTCAACACTGAGTGGCGACAGTCTATCTCATGCTTGAACGCAATTTTCAGGTCAACTAAAGACTGTGTTTAAGAATTAAACACCGCTGTTGACCTCAATATCCACCCATATATATTTATATATATATATTTGGCTTTTCTCCTATTTCCCTTTTTTTTCTTTTTTCTTCCCCTTTTTCCGTTTTCCTCCCCACTTCTGCTTTTGTTACACGCTTATTTATGATTTATTTAGACACATATCAGTTAAGTACCATATGTGATACACGATTTTGGCGATCATGTCTCGAAAGAGACATGACTGAATGGACAGAAGACTATCCAGCAGGTTGCCATTACTTTCTGTGGTAGACTGGTTGCCAACCAAGGTTATAGAACCCAATCTGTCCTATTATTTAACCCATAACTGTCAGTAAGAGACAGATTAATACCTTTCCCAAGGGTATTTGCGCGTAAGTGAATGCAAGGAATTCAACTAGAATTCGAACTCGGCTTCCCGATTTGCCGTCCCGAGTCGATATCCACTGAACCACAATGCACATCACACATATGCATAACTTTTAAAATGTCCCTTTCACGGATCGAGTTGAATTTAATTCGCTACCTTTTTTTAACGCTCCCATCTCTTTTTCCACCTCCTGAAACAGTATTTTCTGCGCCTGCCTTCTAACATACCCTTCCCTTTCTTTTTTCATTCCCCCTTCCACTTTTCTTCCTTATTTCTCTCCATTTCTTTCTCTTTCATTCCCCATTTCTTTTTCCTTTCTCTCCTCCTTGAGGTGGACTTCCGGTGACTTTACCCACGCACACTCTCAAAAACTTCTGAAATTTTCTATAATAAAAATAGATTGATGATTAAGCGAATTTATTCCGCTGAAATTATCATACAATATATGTAATTTTCGAAGTTTTATATGCAAACTCCCCATCCACACACACACACACACACACATATATATATATATGTGTGTGTGTGTGTGTGTGTGTGTGTGTGTGTGTGTGTGTGTGTGTGTGTGTGAAAAGTGTATGTATTTAATTCTAAATATCAATACATATATATATGTACAATTTGTTTTATATTTTTTATATTATTTATATATTGTATATGCATGATACTTATTTAAAAGTGCTCAATATCAGTGATAGAGCAGACATATTCATATAGATAGGTGTGAGTTTGTAACCCTGGGTTTTACGCTCTTGACATATATATATATATATATATATATATATATATATATATATGACAGAAAAGTAAAAGAACTGTTCAGGCATTTACTTTTATAAAGAGTGCTCAAAACAGCGTAGAGCTTAATATTGTAATTTTGGTATTACAATGGTTTTTAAAATTTATAAATTACCACGCTCTAATCTTCTAAATAACCATGAATTTATCTTATATTTTAAAAATAAATCACTTTCACCATTTATTTTAACATATCAGCTGAAGAACAGTATTGTTCTGAAACATGGAAATTTTTGTCTAGTACAATATATATATATATATATATATATATATATATATATATATATATATATATATATTATTAAATAAGTAACAAGAGGAAAGCTATTTATTTTGCTTCAGCCAGCTCGTTTCCTCCACTGACGGATTTTATTCAGGCAAAAAATCGAAATTAATTTATTTGAAAATAGAGTATCTATAAGGAAAATGTTCTTGGTTTATTAAAAACTTTTATTCATTCGGTCAACTGAAAAATATTAAACGTTCAAAAATATCATTTCTCATACACGAAAATAATTTTTTTCATTTGAAATCTAATGTGATATATTCTAATATGTAGAAATAGTCGAAATTAACTTTCTTTTTTTTTTTTGATATGTTTGTTGTATATGTTGACTTGGGAAAGTAGGGGTTCTAGGCTGTTCCAATAACATGAGCTGATTTTAAATATGAATTAATTTTAAGCGTCGAACTATTTTTTTCAATTTCTTTCAGATTTAACAACTTCAGTCCTTGGCAATTTCAACCATGCAAAGATTAACAATTTAACAGCGTGTTAAAGTTATCGAAGTTTATTACCAAAATAAACGTTCAAACAAGAGAAGTTCCCAGGTTGCATCATCTCACGAAACAGTGATGTCAATTTGCCTCCACGATCGTGCAACTTGACGCCTTTAGATTTCTTCCTTTATGGTCATGTCAGAAATAAAATTCAACAGATGAAGAATGAGATAATAAAGCCTATTGGTGAGATCGAAAATCAACTATGCAGAGACCTCATCAAAAATTTTGTCAATCAAGTGGGGATGTGTCACCGAAGCCTTGGTGGGCATTTGGGCGATATTATAATTTTTTTTTTTTTACACATAATTGCCAATAGCATGATCTAATAGTGCAATCAATAAAACTTTAAATAACACTGTTTTATTTACTGCTAACTGCGATCCATCTTAATGAAACACCCTATATTAAGAAAGGTCTAAAATGGGAAAAAGAGATTGAAAAAAGAAGACAGACACGTTATTCCATGGTTAAGCGGAAGTCTAGGCCTATTTCAGGCGAACCCTCATCAGCTTTCGTCTTTATTGTACAGACATCCGCTTAACCATGGAATAACGTGTCTGTCTTAATTTTTACATATATTTGCTCTGTATGTATTTATATACATATATATTTAGAGCTCTCCTAGAGAGTTATCCTACCACTTTATGTACAGGATACTCCTTTGGATTCTTCTATATCTACACTGCATTAAATTGAAAAATGTAAATATAAATACAACGTCAATTGCTATCTTCTATCTTATTGACTCTCATTCATCTTCCCTTTTTGTTTTTTCAATAGATTCTGTATCCTGTCTTTTCGCTTAGTGTGAGCCTCTGTGCACTCGTAGCAGACCCGCTTTGTTTGGGATGAAACGCTTAATGTTTTTTTTAATCATATCACCCCAAGCAAGGCGGTAACGCCACTGGTGTGCAGGGGGCTACATAAGAGTAAAAAGATTAGATAGAACGAGAGTAAAGAGAAAGACCAAACAGTTAGAAAGGAGCAAGCGAAGGATGGGAATACAGGAGTGATGACAGTTGCAAAGGTGGAGAAAATGGAAAAGATATACAGGGTGATGTAGAAAGACTGATGCCCAGGGAGCTATATAAGAGTAAACGATTAGATAGGAGGAGAGTAAAGAGAAAGACGAACCAGTTACAGGGAGTGTCAGAGAAGGGAGCAAGAGAAGGATGGGAATACAGGTGCGATGACAGTTGCAAAGGTAGAGAGAAAGGAAAAGATATACAGGGTGATGTAGAAAGAACTAGAGTCAAGTGGTTAAGAGATGAGTATTGGCATTGCATTTAAATTCCTGGAAGTTGTAGCCGTCAGGAAAGCATGAAGATGGAAGGGAGTTCCACAGGCGGAAGTGCAAGAAAAGAAGCTAATAGAGTAGAATTATCAGCTGCATTTGGTTGATTTAACTGTGAATGTGTGGGACCCAGTTGCCGGTCTGGTTACACAAGTAAACACTTGTGATAGGGTCACCAGTGACTTAAGTTCGTCAGAGCAGAAACCATGAAAATATTTATAGAGCAGGCAAAGGGAAGCCACATACCAGTCGGTAAGAAAAAGGCTAGAGTCAACCTATCACATTACTGATTTTTCTTTGGAGACTGTTAAGAAAAAATATAAAATATTTTTTTTTTTTATGAGTATGCTATGTTTTATGTCGAAATTGTGGCCGAAGTTTTTTCTGTGTATGACCAGTGCATTTCTTAAATTGTTATTTATGAAGCTATTTTTGTGTTCAAACATGCGTTTTTTACATTTAATATACAGTGGATATCGGCTCGGAATGAGAAACCGGGGAGCCGAGTTCGAATTCCAGCTGAATCCATTGTATTCACTTACGCGCAAATACCCTTGGGAAAGGTATTAATCTGTCTCTTCCTTCCAGTTATGGGCTAAATAGCAGGACAGATTGGGTTCTATAGCCTTGGTCGGCAACTAGTCTACCGCAGAAAGCAATGGCAACCTACTGCGGGATAATCTTCTGCCCAGTCAGTCATGTCTCTTTCGAGACATGATCGCCAAAGCGTGTATCACGTATGGCACCTAAACTGACTGACCATGCAAAGTTAACACTTCCACAAACAAAATTTTCTACACTCAATTAAAAAACATTAAACAAATTCTCATTATTAGTGAGTTTCCTGATTATATCACTGATGAATTAGACAAACTGCTAGAAATATTATCATAAATCAAAAGCTAACTACAAACAAATTTTTAAATTCCTTAAAGCTAAAAAAGCTAAAAAAAGATTATATACTATTTTAAATGTAATGCAACCAACCTAATCATCGCAATAACTATTCCGTCAACTATTTTTTTTTGTAAAAGACGAACATTTTATTATAAATTTAAATGTCCTTTTGGAGATTGTATATCTGGCAAAAAAGGGTAAATATACATGTTGGTTCAACACTGACAACATTATCAGGGAAAATTACATTACATATGTCAGATTCAAGTTCTATTGAACAAAAGCAAGTAATATTAATAATAATAGCAACAATGAATCTACACTTTAAACAAAACGTTCGCAGCTTCTCGCATTTTTTCTCATATATATATATATATATATATATATATATATATATATATATATATATATATATAAAGAGTGTGTCTCTTTAACTGTGTAGATTCATGCCAACTACGAAGTTTCGTGAGAAGACCATTATGATGTTCTCACCCGTTAGGGCTATTTGCATCTGTTCAGTTAAAGAGACAAACTCTTTGTACTTATCAACGTTTTATCTCCACCCTGATATCAAGCGAGCACTTTACGATAAAGGACCTACTTGCCAATATACATTCTATCTGCAAAACCAACTAACAAAGAAGTGCGATTAAGCTTTTTATTAAATTTTTCTTTTGTTCGGATAATTGTTTTGTATTTTTTCTTTTCTGGATATAAAGTGTGTAATAACTGTCCAAATGTTCGATATATTTTCTATTAGCCAATAACATGGGACTTTTGCGTTTATTATTATTATTATTATTATTATTATTATTATTATTATTATTATTATTATTAACTGAATATGTGAATTTTTATATGTATATCTATAGAGATTAGATTTTTTTTTCTCCTTCCAGCTATGGATTGAATAGCAGGACAGATTGGGTTCTGTTGCCTTGGTTGGCAACCAGTCTACCGTAAAAGGAGATGGCAACTTACTGCAAGAATATATACTGCCTAGTCAGTCATATGTTTTTCGAGACATAATCGCCAAAGCGTGTATCACGTATGTTACTTAACAGACTCAATAAATACGCTTAAGCTAATTGCACTACTATATGACGTCTTTCCTGACAGTTACAATCTCCAAGAATTTAAATGTAAAGTCAATATTCATCTCCTGTCTCACTAACTTACATCCTCTCTCTCTCATGCTTTTCTACATCCACCCGACTCTCATCAGTACACTCTTCCCTCTCCTACTCTCTTCCTGACACCCCTGCAACCTCTCACTCCTCATAACATTCCTTCTCGTCCACCCCACGCTCATCAGTAATCTTTTCTCTCTCCTACTCTCTTCCTGACACCCCCTATAACCTGTCGCTCTTTCTCATAACTTTCCTCCTATGTAACCCCCTGCACAACAGTGGCAGTAAAATGACATGTTTTTTTTTTCTCCCCTAACATCTCTAGCGTTGCATAGACAAATTTCTTCTTAGTGTGTAGGCTGTACTTAACAAAATTCTTTGTATATCTCTTAAGCTGGGGTTTCCAGGGATTCTTTCAATGGGTTGTTTTGTTCCACTTCTTATCATTCCAAGTGCACCTACTATCACTGGCACGATTTTTGTTTTCAATTTCCACATTTTTTCTATTTCAATTTCCAGATCTTTATATTTTGACAGTTTTTCGAATTCCTTGGTTGCTATGTTACAATCCGCTGGACAAGCTATATCAATTAATAGGCAAGTTTTTTTTTCTTTCTGGTTTTTGACAATAATGTCCGGCCTATTTGCTTCAATTTTTTCTGTCTGTGTAGATGGTGTAATCACATAGAATGGTGACATCTATTTCTGTAACCGGCGCTGGGTGATGTTTATACCAGTGTTTGTTTACAGATTTTCCATAGTGTTTGCACATTGTCCAATGTAAATATTGCCCCACTATATCGTGGCGATTTTCATATTCATTTGGGGCAAGTACAAAACAGCCTGAGATTATATGGTCTATTGTTTCTTGGTAGTTATCCCAGAACCTGCATTTTGGATCCATATTGTTATGTATTATATTTGCCTGAAACTTTCTAGTGAAAAGACTTTGGTCTTGCGCTGCAAGAATAAAGCCTTCAGTTTCAGACTTTAATCCAGATGCACGTAACATTCGATGAGTATTAACTTTATCAACATTGGATTTATTGGCACGTTCTGGATATTGGCCATGCAGAGGTTTGTCTTGCCAGCGTTGTTTCATCTGTTCAAGAACTTTATCTTTGGCTTTCATTTTCATATTTTTTGCCGCAATAGTTGGTTCTTGGCTTCTGTTTTCTTTTCTACAGAATCTACTAACTGTAAATCTTGTTTGTATTTACTGCCTTCTTTTATTATTGAATATTTTTCTTCCTTTCTTCATGTTGCCTTACTAATTGTATCATCTAGTCCCTTGTTGTTTCTATGTATGTTAGTAAGACAATAGTTGTTGTCTTGTATGACAATTCTAGGTGAATAAGACCTCTTCCCCCTTCTTTACGGGGTATGTATAGACGGTCTACATCAGCTTTGTATGATGCATCTTATGCTTAGAAAGAAGCTTTCTTGTTTTAGAATCCATTCGCCTGATGTCGTTTAGAGTCCAGTTTCAGATGTTGAAACTATATTGGACAACTGGGATTGCAAGGCTATTAATGGCCATAATTCTGTTCTGAGAATTCAATTCAGTTTTTAATAGCATTCGTAGCCTTCTATAGTACGCTTTACGCACTATTTCTTACATTTTTTTTATGGTGAATTTTTTTACCTTCATTTACACATAGGTATTTATAAGCTTCTTCTGGCTTTAATTTTTTTATTGTTACAGTAGGGTCTAAGCTAATTGAGGATGTTTCTTGTAGTGATCCACGTAAAACTGTAGCTTTAGCACATTTATCCAAATTGAATTTCCTTCCAATGTCTTCGCTGAAGCATTTTACAGTTTGCAGAAGACCTTCCAGCTCATTATCATTCATAGCATACAACTTTAAGTCATCCATGTAAAATAGATGGCTTCTTTTCTTTTGGGTTATTTTATAACCACATTCTGTCTTGTTCAGTTGACTGGTTAGTGCTATAAATGATATGCAGAATAGTAAGGGAGACAAAGTATCACATTGAAATATACCTCTTTTGATGTTTATTTTACCAGACTTATAGGTTACATTTATATGATTGAGGTAAAGGGTCGTTTTCCATCTCGACATGCACTGTTTGATGAAATTGATGATGACGGGTGATATCTTGTATATATTTAAAGTATTTAAAATCCAGGAATGTGGCTCACTATCGAATGCCTTACGATAATCTATCCAGGCAGTACAAAGATTTTTCTTTGTACTGTAACAGTTTTTCAGGATCATTCTGTTAATAAGCAATTGGTCTTTACATCCGTAACAGCCACGTTTGCAGCCTTTTTGTACAAGCGGTAACATGCCATTTCTTTCCAAGAATAAATATGTCTGTTTTGTTAAAATAGATGTTAATAGTTAATAGTTTATTATAGGAACATATTGTGATAGATAGATAGATAGATAGATAGATAGATAGATAGATAGATAGATAGATAGATAGGAACGATGATGATAGATAGATAGATAGATAGATAGATAGATAGATAGATAGATAAGGAAGGAAGGAAGGAAGGAAGGAAGGAACATATTGTAATAGATAGATAGATAGATAGATAGATAGATAGATAGATAGATAGGAAGGAAGGAACAGATTGTGATAGATAGATAGATAGATAGATAGATAGATAGATAGATAGATAGATAGATAGATAGGAACATATTGTGATAGATAGATAGATAGATAGATAGATAGATAGATAAGGAAGGAAGGAAGGAAGGAAGGAAGGAAGGAAGGAACATATTGTAATAGATAGATAGATAGATAGATAGATAGATAGATAGATAGGAAGGAAGGAACAGATTGTGATAGATAGATAGATAGATAGATAGATAGATAGATAGATAGATAGATAGATAGATAGATTCCAAATTTGTTTTCGCCGTAATTTTTCATTCTCTTGTAAACTTACATCGGGCCATTCCAAATTTTCGCCCACATGAATGTAAGCCGGTATCTTGCTGGGGCGTCGGGCAGAAGTTGACGAATTCTAGAAAAACTCTCAGTAAATCACTTTGACGTTTTATCTAATTCATTATTCACACCTAAAATTCACTTCAACCACAAGTTCAATCTCTAGAGTGTTATACTTATTAAAAAAAAATAACTTAAAAAAATACGCATACTTCTTTCACCCACGCACAGAAATCATACAAGTAATTTTCTTTATAGAAAATCGTTGGGATAATCAGATTTGTAATTTTTTCATCTATGAGATGGAGGTTGTAGTTAAACATTAGAAAGAAACTACGTAATTAGGAACCTCCACTCAATTGCCAAAAAAAATGTCATGATGTTAAAAGTTTTATCATCAACATGTTTCTGCTATTTTTAAGAGGAAAGATCAGATGTTGTTGCTATTATTTAAAAAAAATTAAACCCTTTCTAACACGTTCGAAATTTTAATTAAATTTAATTTTTTGTTTTCCGTCAGCGATTCACGCTATGTTTACGTATGGTGATTATTAAAAAAATGGAGTCGGTCGAGTAGAATGATTTGGGGGCGAGTAAATTTTCCCTCGCATTGACCGCCGGCCAAGTGATTTCTTTTCAAAATCTATATCAATATATATAGATAGATAGATAGATAGATAGGTGTGAGTTTGTAACCCTGGGTTTCACTGATATTGAGCGCTTTTAAATAAGTACCACGCATATATAATATATAATATATATAACAAATTGCATATATATATATATATATATATATATATATATATTGATATTTATAATTATATACATACACTTTTCACATATATATATATGTGTGTGTGTGTGTGTGTGTGTGTGTGTGTGTGTGTGTGTGTGTGCTGTCTGTGTGTTTTCAATTCTTTATGTTGTCTGACGGTATTACTTTCCTCTAAATTTCTACAACTGAAATTTTACCAAGTTTATTGTTTTTCTTTTCTTTTTTTTCTGTTCTAAATAATATTTTTTTTTAAAACTTAGGAAAATTTCACTTATAGAAAATTATTTGACATCTTTGTTTTCGATAGCCGAATTCCAGGAAGTCTTCGGACCTCATGTTGTCTTCAAATCTTTCCTTGGCCACCGGTAACTTCCGGTGTGCCAATCTATTGATAAATTGCAAGGACGATTCTCCTTCTATTTTATCTCTTTCAGACAATTGTCTTCCGCCCTCGCCTCTCTCTCTCTCTCTTTCCTATTTAGCTCACTCTCCCTTCGCTCTCACTTTCTCTCTCTCTCTCTTTTCTTTTTATCTCACTCTCCCTTCGCTCTCACTTTCTCTTTCTCTCTCTCTTTTCTTTTTATCTCACTCTCCCTTCGCTCTCACTTTGTATCTCTCTCTCTCTTTTCTTTTTATCTCACTCTCCCTTCGCTCTCACTTTGTATCTCTCTCTCTTTTCTTTTTATCTCACTCTCCCTTCGCTCTCACTTTTTCTCTCTCTCTCTTTTCTTTTTAACTCACTCTCCCTTCGCTCTCACTTTCTCTCTTTTCTATTTATCTCACTCTTCCTTCGCTCTCTCTCTCTCTCTCTCTCTCTCTCTCTCAACAATCAATCTTTCCTTTTTTTTCCTTTTTATCCTTTGTTTTCTCTTTTTTTCTATCACTCTTTCATATCATGTCTACTTTGTTTCCCCTTTCCATTAAAGTTGTTAGTGTAGTCTGTTCGTTTATTTAGAAATATCTAGTTGTTAGCAAGAGGAATAGCCCAAGTCGCGAATTATACAAATGATAAAGACATCAAAATCAAATACATACAGAAATTGAAATACATAGAAAGGATGTACCTTCAAAAAATCGCTAAAATGCAGCATACCGTGATGAAAAAAGGCTTCAAACTTAACGAAAACAAAGTTTTATCGTCGAAAGCTTTCTGTTATTGCTAAGAGGAAAGATCAAAGTATTTTTTGAATATTCAATTAAAGGATTTAATCCTTTTTAGAATATTCGAAATTTTGATTAAAGATCTTGTTTCTTATGCAGATGAATTATAGCATAGCAAATTTTAGCCTCTTCTTTCAGTGAAAACCATTAATTTAGAAACTCTTGCAACAACAAAAAACAAAACAAATTATTGTTGAATTTTACTTAAGTTTCCAGAACTGATGTTCCTTTATTAGGTGATAAATTATATCACTTAGTGTCCTCCATAATTACTCAGAAACGTTTAAAAATATTTTAGAGACACAAATGAGCAAGAGACTAACAAAACTCCTTGTAACACTAAAGATAAACTGAAGATAAGGATTTTGACAGCATTCACCGACGTAAACAAGGAGACCGTCTAGAAGAGTTTCAGGCAATTCCAATGTTGTCTTGATGCCGTGGCTGAAGCCAATGGCGATTTTATTTACATTTAACTGATGAAAACTCGAGAAATTTTGCATGATAATTTTAATGACTTCTTCTTCTTCTTCTTCTTCTTCTTCTTCTTCTATGTGCCCTATCCTTTCAGGACGTAGACGATCATGGCTTTCCACGTCTCCCTATCTCTGATGGCTCTTAGTATGTTTTCTCCTGTTACACCTCGCAACCCCCAACTGATCAGGCCCTTCAAATATGTTATCCGCTGTTTTTCTCTGTCTCTTTTTCCTTCTATCTGGCCTGTCAGTATCAAGTTCTCCAAGCCGTCCTTCCTCACTGCATGCCCCAGGAACTTTAGCTGTCTCTTCCTGATGCTGAGTATTAATTTTATTTTCGTTGCTATTCTTTCCAACACCTCATCGTTGCTCACATGATCGGTCCATGATATCCACAGCATCCTTCTGTAAAACCACATTTCCGCTGCTTCAAGTTTTTCCTTCATCTTCGATGATATTGTCCAGCATTCGCTGCCGTATTGAAGAACTGACATCAAATAGCAATCTAACACTCTCTTATTTGTTTCTAGTGAAATTAGTGTCTTAGTACTTTACTCAACTTCTGGAACGCGTCCTTCGCCATACCAATTCACCTTCGGATCTCCTGTTAGAACACTTCTTAGGTATTTAAATGTTTGTACTTGCTTGATTCTAGTATCCCACACCTGTATTTGGCATTTTGAGTTGCTCTTTTTGCTGATGACAATGCATTCAGTTTTCTTACAGTTTATTTGTAGTCCTTTTTTGTCACTTTTCAGAGCTACCTATATTAGTTAAAAGTATAATTTTTGGAGAATTTAAATCACCATTTTATTTTTATTTTATTTATTTATTTATTTATTATAAAATCGAAACCCACCTTACCGAAACTCTGCTCGGAATCGTAAAATAAAATTTAAAAAAAAACATGCAATAAACCAAGATACGGTAGTGAATGCTGGACAATATCATCGAAGATTAGGACAAAACTTGAAACAACTGAAATGTTGTTCTACAGAAGGATGCTACGGATATCATGGATTGAACATGTGAGCAATAATGAGGTTTTGGAAAGAATGGCATTGAAAAGAAAACTAATAGTGAGCATCAGGAAGAGACAACTGAAGTTTCTGAGACATGCAATGAAGAAGAACGGCTTGGAAAACCTGATACTGACAGGCCAGATAGAAAGAAAAAGAGACTGAGGAAGGCAGCGGATAACATATTTGAAGGGCCTGATGAGGTGGATGACGTAACGTGGGTTGCGTGGGGAAACAGGAGAAAACATATTAAGAGCCACCAGGGATAGAGATACGTGGAAAGCCATGATCGCCTACGTCCTGAAAGAACAGGACACATAGAAGAAGAATGTATTAAAAACACTCTTGTCGTAAACAAAATTTTCGTTAAAAAATGAATTTTTACAAGATTTCTTTTCAATTTTTTACAATATTATTTTGAATAATTTATGATATTTCTAATTTTTTAAAAATTCAGTTTCAATTGTGCAACTTTTAGGTCATATTGTTTTTAAGTAAAACTATATTTACTAATCATATGACGTAATTCTTATTATAATCTGACGAACCCGTATATTTTCAAAAGAAAAAATATTTTTCTGTGTATAAACGTGCCGATTTTTATAAATACGGTTCCTCATACACGACATTATAAAAAAAGATATAACCATTATCAATATAGAGCCAACATTCTCTAAAATTCAATAAACATTAGATTAAGAAGAACATTTTACTAGATTTTTACTATTACTGAGTACTTTCAAGGCGCTCATGTTATATTCTTCAATTATGTTTTTACAGAACACCATCGGATAAAGATCTATCTGTCATCGAGCATTAACAGAGCTCTTAAAAAAACTATTAACATAAATAAACATACTCTTATATGGTTAAAAACAAATTTCTGCGATAGTTTAAACTTTAACGAACTTTGAGATACTTACCATCAGATTGGATGACGCTAGTCTACTAGAAAGCAACACACTGTGCCTCCTAGGCCTCACTCTCTAAACCGACCTCAAATGGAACGACTACATCAAATCCATAACTGCATCTATTGTTAGGAAGTTTTAGAGGTTTTTTCTCGTCAGAATCCATTTTAGACATTTATAAATCTACCATTCGTCCATACTGTTGCCATATTTGATTGGGTGCCCCAGTTATTCATCTCTAGGTTTTCGACAAAATCAGAAGAAGGATCTATTATGTAATCGGTCCTGACCTGGCATCTCGATTTCAGTGACTTCATCACCGACTTCATCACAGACGTGATGTGGCTTCCCTCTGTCTTTTCTACATATATTTTCATAACAACTGCTTTGACGAGCATTTTCCCTGGTCCCCCGAATCAATGTATTTACTCATGCTACTAGATGGGCATCAAGGTACCATATTTATACTGTCGAAATAGCTAAATGTAACTTTCTCTTCTATGCTAACAGTTTCTTCTCTCGCACTTCCCTTCCGTTTGCATGATTCCCTGATGGACACAATCTCCAAAAGATTAAATTCAACGTCAATTGCCATCTTTTATCTATTTGATTCCAATCCATCTCTTATCTTTTCTTCAACATCCCAATAGCTACAATCTCCAAAAGTTTAAATGCAACGTCAATTGCCATCTTTTATCTACTTGATTCCCATCCATCTCTTATCTTTTCTTCAACATCCCAATAGCTACAATCTCCAAAATTTTAAATGCAACGTCAATTGCCATCTTTTATCTACTTGATTCCCATCCATCTCTTATCTTTTCTTCAACATCCCAATAGCTACAATCTCCAAAATATTGAATGCAACATCAATTGTCACATTTTATCTATTTGATTCCCATCCATCTCTTTTTACTTCAACATCCCAATAGCTACAATCTACAAATATTAAATGTAGCGTCAATTGCCATCTTTTATCTACTTGATTCTGATCCATCTCTTACGTTTTCTTCAACATCCCAATATCTCCAAAATTTTAAATGCAACATCAATTGCCATCTTTTATCTATTTGATTCCCATCCATCTCTTATCTTTTCTTCGACATCCCAATAGCTACAATCTCCAAAAGATTAAATGCAACGTCAATTGCCATCTTTTATCTATTTGATTCCCATCCATCTCGTATTCTTTATTCGACATTTCCCTGTTCTTTCTCTCATTGTAAACCCCTGCGCGCCATTGGCATTTCATGCTCTGCTTGAGCTGAAGTGATTTTTTAAAAAAGTCAGATTAATCATACTTCATAACCAGCTAATACTCTTCAAATACAGTTTCAGGAAATTATATTCTATTTTTGGAAGATTTTTTAATAAAGCGATTTACATTTTTATAACGGTTTGCTAAAAATGGCGCTATATTAATGTCTTTTGTTAATTTCATACAACAACTCCTCCCAATCATTTTATATTAGTTTTGAAATATAACGTAGTATTTTGTTTATTGGAAATATTAAATTCAGTCTGTCAGGTTGAAATTATAAATAAATAAGAGTTTCAAGAAAGATATCTCATTATTAAAATTTATATCAAACTTTAGGTATAGAGTTTTCTGTGGAGGTCCCCTATATGAGAAATGTTTTAATAATCGACTGAGAATGTAACGCCGAAGAAAGCCGAAGGCAAAGTATTTAACTAATCGTATCAATTAGTCACTTAGTTGCCATATGCGATACACGCTTGGGCAATCATGTCTCTTTGGAGACATGACTGACTAGGTTGTCATTTTTTCTGCGGTAGACCGGTTGTCAACCAAAGCTACAGAACTCAATCTGTTCTACTATTCAACCCATAACGGGAGGGAGAATACATGGATTCCTACCTTTCCCCAGGTTATTTGTTATGTAAGTGAACGAAAAGAATTCGAACTCGGCTCTTTGATTTTTCATTCCGAGCCAATATTCATTACACCACAACGCACATCCACAAATAGTAGGGTCCTGGATATGACGATAAACTGCATCCAGCAGCAAGGCCTCTAGTTGGAAGGTTGTGAGGAGACTGGAACCACCTCTTAATTGCTTTTGTTCCCATGGCCACTCTGACCCGGAGTGGTAGCACCTGTTAGGGTCCCAGCTATGGGCAAATAGTTAATTCCCCAAAGTGGGATCAAAACACGATGAAAGTATAAAAAATAAACTTTTATAGAAATATATTCATTTTTGAAGAACGAAAAAAAATATTCTCAACAAAACATTTTTGAATACAAAATTAGAAGACATTTTCAGTTTTCTGAAATAAAGAAGAATAAAAACAAAAATATTTCATTAACTAAATCAACCTTTTCATTATAACTGAACATTATAAAAAATGCCTTAAAACCTCACCTTTTTTGGCATTAAATAACTCAGAGAGGTTGATATGCCGTTAAACAAAACTCAAACTGAAAACCACTAATGGTATCATATAACTAATATTACCTGCCACGTAGGCGGATTATCAGCGACTATACCCCTTCCCGGGACAAAGCTTTTTAACTGACAGGTGCAGTTAGACATTAAGCAAGATTATAAACAAGACCCGTTAACGGACGAATTAACATTCTTGTAGGGTCAACGGTCATCCTGCATCAATGGCCAGGGCAGAGGTTTTCCCCCGATTAAATCAACGACCAACCAAGCTTAGCTTTCGTGTTTAAAGACATCGGCTCTCCTTTGACCTGTTCAAGGATCAGATCATGCATATCTATATATATACAAAATGCATAATTACGTATCTGCGCTGCAACCCTACAGCCACAACCGGTCATGAGACTAGTGAAGAAGATGATGACTTATTTATTATTTAAATTGGACCGTTTTGGTAAAGGTAATATTCTGCATTAAATTGAACGAACAACCAGTGTTGCTGTTTGTTATGTTTCCCGAGTCTCTTAGCTGTTATCACTCTTTCCAGTATTGATGGAGGTTTCCTTTCTAACATTTTGTTTGAAGTAGCGTGTAATATCAACAACTTGATTATGTCATTATTTTCTCTTCAAGTTATACGTGCTATCCATTTTAGTTGTTGCCACTGCTGAAAGTCTTCAAGTGACGTGGCTTCAATTATACGTTAAAGTTCGTGGTTTGAGATTCTGTAGCGCCAGTTCACAAAGTTCGAAGAAATATTGTCTTTACCGAAACGCATAGGCATTTTTTTAAACATTGAAATGAGAAAACAGTTGCATATGACTGGCAGTTCAGATATTTTAGAAGGGTTTGGGAATCATATATAAAATCCAGGTGAAAGTCTCTATCTGACGAGGCTATTTAAGACCATGATTCTAGATTTTATGTTAATTTCTGTTTTCTTGATCTCTAATAGTATTGGGATCAAGGTGCAGGATCTGTTTTCTTGATCTCTAATATTATTGGGATCAAGGCGCAGGATCTGTTTTCTTGATTTCTAATAGTATTGGGATCAAGGTGCAGGATCTGTTTTCTTGATCTCTAATAGTATTGGGATCAAGGTGCAGGATCTGTTTTCTTGATCTCTAATAGTATTGGGATCAAGGTGCAGGATCTGCTTTCTTGATCTCTAATATTATTGGGATCAAGGTGCAGGATCTGCTTTCTTGATCTCTAATATTATTGGGATCATGGTGCAGGATCTGTTTTCTTGATCTCTAATAGTATTGGGATCAAGGTGCAGGATCTGTTTTCTTGATCTCTAATAGTATTGGGATCAAGGCGCAGGATCTGTTTTCTTGATCTCTAATAGTATTGGGATCAATCTATAATAGCAATAATAATAATATAAGCCGTTTTCTAATTAGAAAACGTTCTATTTTCATTGGCCGAGCAGCCACTGCTACTGTCGATTGAAATTTATAAAATCTTTCTATTAAAACAATTCTCCAGGAAAATAGATTTTTCGATTCTACTGTTATCGCTCTTTCCAGTATTGATGGGGGTTTCCTTCCTAATTTTTTGTTTGAAGTAGTGTGGAATATCAACATCTTCATTAGGCCGTTATTCTCTCTTCAAGTTACACGTGCTATCCATTTTAGTTGTTGCCGCTGCTGAAAGTCTTCAAGTGATGTGGTTTCAATTATATGTTAAAGTTCTTTGTGATTCTGTAGCGCCAGTTCCCAAAGTTCGAAGAAATATGGTCTTTACCGAAACGCATAGGCATTTTTTTAAACATTGAAATGAGAAAACGGTTGCATATGACTGGCAGTTTAGATATTTTAGAAGGGTTTGGGCATCATATATAAAATCCATGTGAAAGTCTCTATCTGACGAGGCTATTTAAGAACATAACCCGAGATGTATCTATATTTCTGAGATGAGGTGGTATTTAAAGTATTTACATTATTCGGACTATTGTCCTCATCTTGGTTGCCATTTATACGACGTTTTGGCCGTTGTACGCTCCGGCCTTCTTCAGGTGCTAGGTGTTCGAAATTCCTAGCACCGGCCGAAACGTTGTACAAATGGCAACAAAGATGAGGACAATAGTCCGAATAATGTAAATACTGTATGACTCGAGATTTTATGCTAATTTCGCGAATTTATAGTAATTTACGTTGTTAGTCGAAGATACCTCAATCACAGCCTATGATTTTAGGTTCAATTTCCTTATCTCCTGTACTGAATTTCTTACAACTGACCCATACGCCGATGTATCTGCCGTACTTAATGTTTATAATTGAGAGCAGCCAAACACGAAGATATTTTTCAAGTTTGACACACATTTTAAAACGCTTTCCCACATGGAGAGAGATATATCTACTGTTTCTTTACAATTCGTGCTATATTAAAATTATAACGCTTCCGGAAAGTGTCAGGATAACATTAATCAAAACCTTTTGCTCTGATCATATTAATTGTGTTGATAGGGAATACTAATGGTGGTAAGTATTCGAACAAAACCCATAGGAACTTTGGTGAGTTTCATTGTAAATTTGTTTAACAGACATTAGTATGCTAACTGAAAAATATTATAAAATAAATTGACATGTCTTGTCAGCACAATTCAATAAAAACAGATTATATATGCATGTATGTGTGTGTATGTGTGAGTATCTATTTATATGTACATATTTTTGAATATATATATTAATACATACACATATACATATAAAGAGACTGCGATAGATAGATAGATAGATAGATAGATAGATAATGAGAAAAATCATAGATAGATAGATAGATAATGAGAAAAATCATAGATAGATAGATAGATAGATAATGAGAAAAATCATAAATAGATAGATAGATAGATAATGAGAAAAATCATAGATAGATAGATAGATAATGAGAAAAATCAGATAGATAGATAGATAGATAGATAGATAGATAGATAGATAGATAGATAATGAGAAAAATCATAGATAGATAGATAGATAGATAGATAGATAGATAGATAATGAGAAAAATCATAGATAGATAGATAGATAGATAGATAGATAGATAGATAGATAATGAGAAAAATCATAGATAGATAGATAGATAGATAGATAGATAGATAGATAGATAGATAGATAGATAGATAGATAGATATTAGCAGACTGGGAAAGAAAGAAAGAAAGAAAGAAAGAAAGAAAGAAAGAAAGAAAAGGCATGAATCAACTAAGATAGATGTGAACGGTCTTAGATATAACGGAATATGAACAAACTCCCCACTATTTGAAGAGTTGTTTTTTGTTTCTGTTTTTTTGTTTGTTTTTGTTTTTTTTTTTTGGTTTGTTTCTTTCTTTTGTTTCTTCCATAAAAGAAGAAGCGACAATTGAATAATGTTCAACTTCCTTGTGAAGCTTATTCCGTTATGTAGCGGCTGATTGATTTCTTTCAGTTTTTCTATATTATTTGTGAATCGTCAGTGAGTAAATGTCTCTTGCAAATCTTGGCTAACTTGTGCAATGAATGCATCAGTATTCGGCCGGTGTTCGCAACAGCGATCAGTTTAGTATGAACGCCACGCCACTCCCGAAGGTACAAGAGGAAAGAATAAATTTCAAACAAAGAATAAAACAAACAAAAACATACAGAAGACATTTTTGCAACCTCATGAATATCGAACATTTCAATTTAACAATAACCATTGATATTCTCATTATGTGTATCGCGACTTTATTTCATACCTATCCACTTGACCTTTCATGTTAAGATCATACTCCTATCTATCTATCTATCTATCTATCTATCTATCTATCTATCTATCTATCTAATTCATCTATCTATCTATCTATTCTATCTATCTATCTATCTATCTATCTATCTATCTATCCCAATCTCTTTATAATCTGTCTGTCTGTCTGTCTGTCGCAATCTGTTCATATCTATCTATCTATCTATCTATCTATCTATCTATCTATCTATCTATCTATCTATCTATCTATCCCTCTGTTTATAATCTGTTTCTATCTGTCTGTCTGTCATAATCTATCTATCTATCTATCTATCTATCTATCTATCTATCTATCTATCTATCTATCCCAATCTGTTTATATCTGTCTGTCTGTCGCAATCTGTTCATATCTATCTATCTATCTATCTATCTATCTATCTATCTATCTATCTATCTATCTATCTATCTATCCCAATCTGTTTATATCTGTCTGTCTGTCTGTCTGTCGCAATCTGTTCATATCTATCTATCTATCTATCTATCTATCTATCTATCTATCTATCTCAGCGTGTTCATTCCTACATTATGAACTATATTGTAGTCTATTTATATATTTCTATGTCTCTATCTCAATCATTTCTCTTGTCGATTTTTATCTATCTATGTATCTTATTATATTATTACTCTTTGTCTATAGTTTTGAGAGGAGTGGTATTAACATTATTTAAATTGTTCGAACTGTTGTCCTCATCTTGTATTGCCCTGTTTACGACATTTCGGCCATTGTACGCTTCGGCCTTCTCCAAGTGCTAGGATTTTCAAACCGAACCTTTTGCTTCACCCAGTGATCGATATAATGTGTTTGGTTCTAAATTCCTAGCACCTGTCGAAGGCCGGAGCGCGCAACGGTCGAAACGTCGTAAACATGGCAATAAAAGATGAGGGCAATAGTCTGAACAATCTAAATATATCTATCTAATCAAATTCTTTATCTATCTATCTATCTATCTATCTATCTATCTATCTATCTATATATATATATATATATATATATATATATATATATATATATATATTATGTTTTAGAACATGTACATAACTTCTCTATATATAATCGCTACGAAGGCGCGTCCGTTTCTGCATCGGAGTACCGATGCTTCGTCAGGCGATGTGGTACTGGGAATCCTTTTCATTTTTATTTATTTCGTTTTGTTAGGGGTATTGGCTGGGGTGTTTTGATATTGTGATATTTCGTTGACAGTTGGAATTTTTTGTGGAGAGTGTTAGTGTGTGTTGGTGGGTGTTAGCAAGATAATGGAGTCAGTCTGTGACCTTGGAATTTATTAGTTGGTGCGGATATTTTTTTGTTTATTTTTATTTTTGCAGAGTCTTTACAATCGGTGTAAGTTTGCATGTTTAATCTTAATATTGGGTTTAGGGAATGTGTTATTTGTCTTACATTTTTAATTTTTGATTTTTTATATCATTGTTTGGGAATCGATTTCTCTATTCAATTTTTAATTTTGAATCTATACCCCTAACAAAACGAAATAAATGAAAATGAAAAGGATTCCCAGTACCACATTGCCTGACGAAGCATCGGTACTCCGATGCAGAAACGGACGCGCCTTCGTAGCGATTATATATAGAGAAATTACGCACATGTTCTAAAACATGATTTATAATAAATATTCACAGCTCTATATAGAAAATCATATATCGAGCACTGTTTTAAATTAATGTTTTGGACGTGGAAAAAATTCTTCGTTCTGTATTCACTCGGATATATATATATATATATATATATATATATATATATATATATATATATATATATAGTCATCCGCAGACAGATCTGTTTCGCTTTATAACAGCTTATCAGTACGGTTAGATATTCGATTGCTTTTAGCCAGGATTGAAACCCGACCGAATTGATGTCAGTCGGCGATTCTACCTCTAAGATATGGGTGCTCAAAAGAAGGAAGCAGTGTTCTTCAGAAGGATACTGAGGATGCCATAGTCAGAATTTTTAAGCAACATCGATTTTTTCAGAGAGGATGGAAACGAAAAGGAACCATACATAACAACAAGAATAGGCAAAGTTTCTGAGACAGGTAATGAGGAAGGAGGGTTTGGAGAATTTGAGACTCATACGACGTATAGAGGAAAACAAAAGCCTGGAGAAAAAGCATGACCTACATGACAGACTTGAGAAAATAGACGGCAGAGTGGGTTTGGGAAAAATATCAACAGAAACGGTGTTAGATAAAAAGTATAAGCGGATGTAGAGGGCCATGATCAACTACGTCTAGAAGAGACACGGCACATAAAAAAGAACCCTCTCAACAGCATCAAAATAATAGACCGTAGCGTCTTCAATGCATTTAATTTACGAAAAAGCAATTTATGTTCCTTCCGGTAGAAGAGAGTATTTTGTCTGTCGGTCTGCAGCTAATAATCTCAATCACGTCAAAAGAGAGAAGTGTTTTCAGTCCATCAAATTTATGAAAGAGTCGTTTATTTTATGTTCATTTGAATAGAATCTGGTATTTTTTCTGGTCGCCTTCTACCTTTGTAATTACTTGAATTCGATAAAGCAATTTTACTATAAGACAGATAATCTCAATCGTGTCAAAAAATTGCGTAGATTTTCTATGCATCCAATTTATGAAAAAGCTGTTTACTTTATGTTTATTTTAATAGAAGCTAATATTTTGTCTGGACACGGCCCACCTTTGTAACTAATTAAATACGACAAGGCAACTTGACTATAAGATGATAATCTCAATCACGTCAAAATAAAAGGTTGTAGTCTTTTCAATGTATCACATTTATGAAAGAGCCGTTTGTTTTCTGTTCATTCTTACAGAAGCTAGTATTTTGTCTGGCCACCTTTCTCCTATGTGGCTACTTTAATATGACGAGGCAAGTTGACTATAAGATAGATAATCTCAGTTGCGTCAAAATAAAATGACGTAGTGTTTTCAAAGCATCAATTTATGAACGAGACGTTTATTTTATGTTCATTCTAATAGGATCTGGTATTTTTTCTGACCACCTTCGGCATTTGTCAGCATGAGGCTGTTACAAAAATATTGACCGCTTGAAGTATTGTATTTTGAAAAGCCATTTTCACATAGTATTCAAGACATATGTTTGGTGAAGTTTGGTATTTTTTTTTTAATCATTTCACCCCGAGCAAGGCAGAAACGCCACTGATGTGCAGGGGGTTACATAAATGTAAAAAGATTAATTAGAAAAGAGTGAGGAGTACAAGCTAGTTAGAAAGGAACAATAGAAAGCTGAGAAAGCAGGTGCGATGACAGATACATAGGAGGAGAGAAAGGGAAGGTTATACAGGGGAGGGGGAGGGGAGAGCTAGAGGCCAGTGGTTAGTAAATGAGTATTAACTTTGCATTTAAATTTCTGGAGGTTGTAGCCGTCAGGAAAGCAAGAATACGGGAGTGAGTTCCACAGGCGGGAAGTGCGAGAGAGGAAGCTGCAGGAGTAGAATTGTCGTCTGCATTTGGCTAACCTGACTGTGAATGGGTGGGACCCAGTTGCCAGTCTGGTTGCACGGGTAAACACCTGTAGAGGAGGCATCAGTGACTTAAGCTCATCCGAGCAGAAGCCATGAAAGTATTTATAGAAGAGACAGAGGGAGGCCACATTTCGACGATGGGAAAGTGGCTGCAGTTGAGTCGCCAGATCAGTACCTATCACATTACAGACTCTCCTTTGGAGTTTGTCAAGAACACTGAGGAGAACGGCAGGGGCACCTGACCATAAATGGCAGCAGTACTCCATGCACGGACTGTGCTCTTTAATAATTTAAAATTTATTTTCGGAAAGAAATATTCTTGAAGCATATATATACCATGATAAACATGGTCATTGTTTACTTTTCTTGCACAATTTCAAAAGCATTGAGTTCAAGTGCCTCCCAAACTTCTGCCAAAATCAACCGCGCATGGGGAGAGGGGTGCAAAAAATGATCGGACAGCACGAGGGTGTTTCTAGAAATTCCATACTGGTGATGAGAGCCTTGAAAATGAAGAAGATAGAAGACGGTTATACGGTTTTGACAACGAACAATTGCAAGATGTTGTTGAGCAAAACCCCACGTCGAAGTGTCATAGAATTGTCTCGAACGTTCGGTGCTCAACACTTCAAGAGTCTCACGCCATTTGCAGAGTATTGGCAAGGTGAAAAAGCTCGATAAATGGGTTCCTCATGATCTCAATAAAAATAAAAAAAACTTAGGCGTTTTGAAGTGTGCGCAATGCTTTTTCTGCGTAACCCCAATGATCCTTTTCTCGACCGAACAGTCAGTCACTTAAGTGCCATACGTAAAGCACAATTGGGCGATCATGTCTCAAAAGAGACATGACTCACTGGGCAGAAGTTTATCCCGCAGTTGGTTGCCACTGCTTTCTGCGGTAGACTGGTTGCCAGCCAAGGCTGTAGAACCCAATCTGTCCTATTATTTGACTCGTAGCTAGCGGAGAAAGACATGTATTATATTATTAAATAGTATTTAATGGGGGATCAGTTTATTACTTAATAACAATACAAAACCGACCCCCCACTTTATGACCAGTAGAAGCCTTAATCATGATTCCGAATATAATATTCAGTCAGTTATTTAAGTGCCATACGTGATACAAGCTTTTGGCGATCATATCTCAAAAGAGACTGACTGGGCAGAAGATTACCCCGCAGTAGGTTGTCATTGCTTTCTGCGGTAGACTGGTTGCCTGCCAAGGCTATAGAACCCAATCTGTCCTGTTATTTAACCCATAACTGGAAGGAAGAGACAGATTACTACCTTTCCCAAGGGTATTTGCGCGTAAGTGAATGCAATGAATTCAACTGGAATTCGAACTCGGCTTCCCGATTTCTCGTTCCGAGCCGATATCCAATGCACCACAACGCACATCCAAATAGTCACTTGTTATGAAAAGTGGATCCTTTATGATAACCGTAAACGATAGGGTCAATAACTCGATCGCGATGACCATTAACCATTTCCCCAAGCAAAAGTTGCATCAGCAAAATATTATGGTGACTGTCTGGTGTTATCCACGATAGCTATCTGGAAGCCTATCAGAGCATCAATGCAGAGCTTTACTGCAATCAAAATGCTGGAATGCATGCATACCTGCAAAAATTGAGACCTGCAATCAATGTGGTTCAATTAGGCTCCCCAATAATGCATGGCCACATATTGCAAGAATGACATTGCAAAAACTCACAGACTTGGGATACGAGAGTTTACCTTATATCGTCCATATTCTCCTGATCTTTCACCCATTGATTATCATTTTTTAATTTTTAAAATGTAAACAGAAATCAATGGCAACCTACTGTGGGATAATCTTCTGCCCACTCAGTCATGTCTCTTTCGAGACATGATCACCCAAGCGTTTACCACGTATGGCACTTAACTGACTGATCAACTTGCTGAAATGCATGCATGCCTGCAAAAATTGAGACCTGCATTGGTGAATCAATGTGGTTCAATGAGGCTCCCCAATAATGCATGGCCACATATTGCAAGAATGACGTTGCAAAAACTCACAGACTTGGGATACGAGAGTTTACCTTATATCCTCCATATTCTCCTGATCTTTCACCCATTGATTATCATTTTTAAACACTTAAGCACATTTTTAATGGTGAAACTTTTAGGTCAAATCCAAAGATGGAACCAGCTTTCAAAGATTTCGTTGCATCACAGCCAATAACCTCTTATCAACGAGGAATAAATAATCTCATCAATCAATGGCAGAGGTGCATAGATGCTCAAGGCTCGTATTTTGACTAATTTCAACATTTTTACTGTTAATATTTCAAAAAAGAAAAAGTATGTTTCTGAAATCGACCAATATTTTCGTGACAACCTAATACTCGAATACGACAAAGCAAGTTAACTAGAAGACTGATAATGTCAAAATAAAAGGGTGTAGTATTTTCAGTGCACCAAATTTTGTAAAAAAAACAAAACTTTCTTTTTTGTTCATTCCAATAGAAGCTAGTATTTTGTCTGACCGTCTTTTGCCTTTACGATGAGGCTTGTTCCTTATATCTATCTAAAGTTATTTATAAATGGAACTTTGTCTCTGTGTGTGTACGTGTCTGGGTGTGTGTGTGTGTGTGTCCGTCTGTTACCTATAGACTCCGAAATGGCTGAACCGATTTTCTTGAAAATTGACACAGTTGTACTATAAGCGTCTGCAAGTGTTCTTAGCTAGGTTTTGTGTCGAGGTAACCCCGATAAATATCGAAAATCGATAATCGAAAAATTCGGGTTATAGAAGGAGTGGTCCGATTTTAATCAAATTTCATACACTCATAAACAAAGACATAAGTAACGATATTCAGAAGTTTCAAGGTTGCAGTTCTGACAATAGTGCAGAAAATCGATAATATATATATATATATATATATATATATATATATATATATATATATATATAAAAGGCAAGATGTTTGTGTGTGTTTCTATTTATCTGTCTGTATGTCCTTTATACAAATCCACAATTTTTATCTGATTCTCACCAAACTTCACACAAATGTTCTTTAGGCTGAGTCTGATCCCCAGGATCATGAACTAGTTTTAAAGCTTTCATTACACCCGAGCAACGCCGGGCTATACTGCTAGTGACTGATTATATTCTGTTTTACTCCCAGTCGACTAGACTTGCTTCTTGGAAACATTCACAGGAGCCTTAGAATTGGTTTCTTCTTGGAATCCCGCAAACATTCTATAGAGTTGAAATTAGGCCTGTTACAAGGCCAATCTAATGTTGTGATCTTTGTTATACTGTGAAACCAATAAATTGTAAACGCTTCTTTTCTCGCACTCCCCGCCTGTGGTATTCTCTTCCGCATACTTGCTTTCCTGACAGTTACAATCTTACACGAATTTAAATGTAAAGTCAATAGTCATCTCCTGTCTCACTAACTTACATCCTCTCTCTCTCTCTATCATGCTTTTCTAAATCCACCCCACTCTCATCAGTACTCTCTTCCCTCTCCTACTCTCTTCCTGACACCCTCTACAACCTCTCACTCCTCATAACATTCCTCCTCATCCACCCCACTCTCATCAGTACTCTCTTCCCTCTCCTACTCTCTTCCTGACACCCTCTACAACCTCTCACTCCTCATAACATTCCTCCTCATCCACCCCACTCTCATCAGTACTCTCTTCCCTCTCCTACTCTCTTCCTGACACCCTCTACAACCTCTCACTTCTCATAACATTCCTCCTCATCCACCCCACTCTCATCAGTACTCTCTTCCCTATCTTACTCTCTTCCTGACACCCTCTGCAACCTCTCACTCCTCATAACATTCCTCCTCATCCACCCCACTCTCATCAGTGCTCTCTTCCCTATCTTACTCTCTTCCTGACACCCTCTACAACCTCTCACTCCTCATAACATTCCTCCTCATCCACCCCACTCTCATCAGTACTCTCTTCCCTATCTTACTCTCTTCCTGACACCCTCTACAACCTCTCACTCCTCATAACATTCCTCCTCATCCACCCCACTCTCATCAGTACTCTCTTCCCTATCTTACTCTCTTCCTGACACCCTCTACAACCTCTCACTTCTCATAACATTCCTCCTCATCCACCCCACTCTCATCAGTACTCTCTTCCCTATCTTACTCTCTTCCTGACACCCTCTGCAACCTCTCACTCCTCATAACATTCCTCCTCATCCACCCCACTCTCATCAGTACTCTCTTCCCTATCTTACTCTCTTCCTGACACCCTCTACAACCTCTCACTCCTCATAACATTCCTCCTCATCTACCCCACTCTCATCAGTACTCTCTTCCCTATCTTACTCTCTTCCTGACACCCTCTACAACCTCTCACTCCTCACAACATTCCTCCTCGTCCACCCCACTCTCATCAGTAATCTCTTCCCTCTCCTACTCTCTTCCTGACACCCCCTGCAACCTCTCACTTTTCATAACATTCCTCCTGTGTAACCCCCTGCACAACAATGACAGTAAAATGCCTTGCTTGGGGCGACACGATTATAAAAAATATATATATATTCTCTGATCTTGTGTATAATTTCACGCAGAAGTGTATTTACATTGAGCAGGTGTTATTAAACAGTGTTACGTGTTAGAAGTTCTAACAAAAGAAAAGAAAATGATTTACCAAAACACAGAGCTAAATCACAAACAAATATTTAATTTTCTAAAAAAAAACGCAAAATAATATATATACAAAGATACAACTGTGGCATTCAAAACAGAAAACGTAGAGGTTTAGGTCTACTGGTGAAGTGTTAAGAAAGAGAAGAAAAAATGAGAGTCAAGTATCTTTACCACGTTAGGGCTAGCAAATTAATATCTGTGCTATTACTGGAAATCCACAAATATATGTATATATAGTATAATTTTTAGTTTGGTCAATAACAATATTCGAAAGCTCTATTTTTCAATTTAGTGTTTAGTTCCAGAATGTCCTTTTTTGAGGTTTTGTTGGGCGGTAACTTTTCATAGAGATTCTTTCAGATGGATATAATAATCCACGAATCAAAGGCCGGGGTTGATAATACCAGAAATTCCTTTTTGACAACTGACAAATTCTCTTCCAAAAATCTATTTTTATAGGGGCTAGTACCTAATTAGCATATTTCTCGATGTTTTTCGAATCATCTAGATTTTTCTCTTATATAATGGAATGATCTCGAATCTTTCAAACGTTCCATTTTCTAATTTCTCTATTTTACAACTATTTCATGAATGAAAACTTTTTTGTATTAAGTAGAATCCCTTACTATAAATTTTAATCTTTTTGTTGGCTTTATTAATATGTTTTATATAGAAATGCACCCTCGTAACAACAGCAAAAATGCAAGCTGGCAAAGAGAATAAAATAAATATAAAATAAATCGTTTTAAAATGTCAAAGAATGCGGACGCCAGGTGACAGGCAAAATTTTTTTCGAGACAGCTGTTTTCCAGGTCAGGAGATATGGAAACAGAAATGTATTTATAGCAAAAAAAAAAAATAATAATTACGAAAACACTTTGGAGATCACAAACACAAAATGAAGTATAAGGTAATACTAGTAGTATACACACATAAACACGCACACACGCACACAAACACGCACACATATATACAATAGTCACATTCAAATTTGGCAGGGGTCAAACTAACGGCCAGGCCAACACACACTTAGAGGAACGACATATCAAAGCAGAATGATACCATCAGACCATAAAAATCCCAACTATCAATCACACATATACACACCATAAGCGCACACACACATACATGCTCTATCATACTTACACACACACACACACACGTACACACCAACAGCAGCAGCAGCAGCCAGGAGGACCATTTGTTGAAAGTCTCGGACAGCGACGTAGCTTCCCTGTGTCTCTTCTATAAATACTTTCACGGTTTCTGCTCCGATGAACTTAGATCACTGGTGCCCCCTAGGTTCGAATTTGCACGAGATACTAGATTAGCAACTGGATGCCACTCTTTTACAGTGAAATCGACAAAATGCAACCGCAACTTCTACTCCAACAGTTTCTTTTCTCGCACTTCCCGACTGTGGAATTCCTTTCCACAAGACTGCTTCCCCGACGGCTACAATCTCCAGGAGTTTAAATGTAAGGTCAATAGACACCTCCTAACAAACTAACCCGCTTCCATTCTTTCAAACACTCTTCCCACCCACCCAACTATCTATCACCCCCCTTCTAACATTTCCTATATCTAACCACTCTTTCTATTTACCTTCCCCCCATGTAGCCCCAAGCGCAATAGTGGCAGTGGAATGCCTTGCAATAGTGGCAGTGGAATGCCTTGCTTGGGGTGAAATGATTAAAATAAATAAATAGGTGATATCCAACAAATTATTCACCTTTCTTTATTTTACTAAACGCATTGTGACAGCCTTCAAAACCTAAGCATTTTCCTAATGTACACAATGATTCAAGCAAATTACAACACTTTCCTAAATATGATTTCATTAAAGGAATGTGATTGTGCCTTGATAAACAGCGTAGCCAAGGTCAGAGAATATAAACCTCGAAGTTGTTTATTATAAACAATATACTGCCTGAAAGATGACGTATTCAAACGAGATTCGGCCTATATATAAAGAAGAAAGACAGATGAAAATAGATTGAAAGACAGACAGATCGGAGGCAGAGATGGAGATGAGATTGGATTGCGAAGACGAGCCCAGCGATTAATGCCCTAGTATGTGCGTGCCTACCTCTGACCACCCCTCTACACGATCTTTCTCTTTGGTTTCAAAACGTGGCCACTGACTGCGGTTGACCTGCGAAGGCTTGAAGTCTTCAACAATGATTGCCTTCGCTGCATTCTACGATCGAGTGCCAACAGCAACTCTACGACGACGCCTGAATCTCTGACCTCTGCCACCCGTCCTTTTTCAGCGTTGCCTGCAAAGGTTCGGGCACGCAGCTAGACGTCCGGAGGAAGAGATCATCCACGATGTCCCTCTCCCCTCTTCTCTACCTGGTTGGTGCAAACGTGTTGGTGGGTAGCTGAAAACATGGGCGACGACTATCAAGGATGACCTAGCAGCACTATCGGGCCCACAAGTAGTTGGTCTTTGACGATGGAACCGCGATTGGCTCGCCATTTAGTGTGACTTGGCTCAAGATCGGCGAACGTGGTCTGCTGTGGTTCGAGATGTGGTTCGCGCTCGGGTGGAAGCCGGCTCAACCCGACCAGTGTGAATACCAAAACAAGTACAAGTAAGTAAGTAATTACCCCTATACACACAACGGTAACCGAAGAAAATATAAATTTAAGTTAATATTGTTGCATGTGTGGATTGTTATCGCTTATCTGTCAAGGCGTTTGTTGTTCCAGCAGCAGCTGTATATACCAAACAGGACAGTGGAATATATGTTATGGAGTTATTTTCGCAGTGGAGACTAGTATTTGTGCTGAATTCTCATAATAGGTTCGGCGTACAAAACGTTAGGAACTTGATATAATAAATATTACGTAGTGTAATCTTGCCAAGTCGCTGACTACTTTCGTATTCGACTAACTGTCGACTACTATCGTCAAACATCGACTGACCCTCGTTTCTCTTACTACTCCTACTTAAATTAGGTGAGAGAGTCTATTCACTATAGAATAGGTGTGTTTCATCATAACAGTATAATGTTATATAGCGACAAATAACAAACACGCATGTATATATAAAAATATATATTAATATTTTTTATTGATGACCGATGGACCGTGTCGCCTAGGAACAGAGAGTGAGAGAGCGCTCTTCCAAGGTTGACAGGGGTGACGACGGGAGTGTATACTCTCTGCTTAGTTCGTCTAGCTTCTTCTTCGACTTCTGGTCTTGTCTGGCTCTCTGCCCAGACTGCCTGTCGAGCCTGACTCCTGTCGAGGCTGACTGGGACTCTTCTGACTCTGACTGGCTCTGACTGGCTCTGACTCTGACTGGCGAATCCGTGTTTTTCGCAGTCTTTATATATCTTCCAAAACCGGGGACTCGTTTCTTCCGGCTTTGCCTTGATCACGCGACGCCTACACGACGCCTACGTAAATTCTCAGAGACACCTGTCTGTTTGCTCTGAGCTATTTCCGCTCTGTCGGAAATAGGGTCAAAATGACATCCGCTGCTTTCAATGACCGAAAACACCCACGCTTCATCAGCCTTCTCGGGTGGGGCCAGATTATTATATTACAATAACACCTTGATATTCTTAATGGTTTTTTTCTTTTTTTCTTTTTTTTTTTTTTTGCAAATGCTTTGCTTTGTTGTGTAAGGCACCGTCAGGCATATGATGAGACCTTGTAATTCTAGTTTTTCTTTCTACAACGGTTCCAGATACTTGTTCCAGGATCCAAGAAACCTAAATAAAGTTTTTGTGGTATATTTATCATCATACTAGCAGTATAGCCCGGTGTTGCTCAAGTGTAATGAAAGCTTTAAAACTAATCCATGGTTCTGGAGCTCAGACACATTGGACGTTGACACGAAAGACACAAAAGACTAAAAAGCAATAGTTGTTTCCAGTTAAAGCGAAACCGTAGACTGAAAGAAAAATGAATGGATGTAAGTCAAATTTTGATTTCCTGGAATCGATATCAAATAAGTTTTTCGTCGTAAACTGAATTTTGAAGGCTAAATAAGTCCTCTAAGTAAGTGGTATCATGTCTGAGAATAAAAACTACAATTATGCCTACTTAGATCCAAACCTGAAGCAAAAACTAAAATAAAAGGCTGAAAAAAAATAGACATATAGGCAGATAAACAGACACACACACAAACATCTTGCCTTTTATATATATATATTATCGATTTTCTGCACTATTGTAAGAACTGCAACCTTGAAACTTCTGAATATCATTTCTTATGTCTTTGTCTATAAGTGTATGAAATTTGATTAAAATCGGACCACTCCATCTATAACCCGATTTTTTCGATTATCGATTTTCGATATTTATCGGGGGTACCTCGACACAAAGCCTAGCTAAGAACACTTGCAGACGCTTATAGTACAACTGTGTAAATTCTCAAGAAAATCGGTTCAGCCGTTTCGATGTCTATAGGTAACGGACACAGTCGCACACACACATACACACACACACACAGACAAAGTTCCATTTATAAATAAGTTTAGATCTTTGTCCTGGTGTTTATATGCCCTCACCCTAACGTCCATCAAATTCTTGCAGTGTTTAATCTTCAAAGAACATAAAGTTTTCTCATCGTTCCTTTGTACAGCGTTTATGTTTTTTGGTGAATGCCAGGCGCTTCATTTTCATTTCCATAGTTAAGGTGAAATTCGAAGGGTTGCTTAGAATTAGCACAAGACCGAAAATATGGGGCGTCCAGTGAGAATCTAACACACTGCTCATTTGTAATCGTTCTGGAGAAACAAACTTGCTGTCCATTACACAATGTACAGATGCTCCTAATTTCCACATATATTACTAGAAATTCATTGACCCATCTGAGAGAAACATTTTTACTGTGCACATATGTAGCACCAAGAAGCAGAAGTCTTTGGACGACTTTATCGTAGCTCAAGAAACGATGGATTTGATAACATGATTATATCTAAAGTTTACTTTTTCCGGAATATACACTTTTCTTTCAGTTAGAATAAGACCCTTCATCAGAGCTGATTTCTTTGACAAGAGCATTGTAAACTGAAGTCTACAATTGATTTGGACTGAGATTTCATTCTGAGTACCCGTCTCCTTGTAATTTCTGTGGGTTAATTATATCACATCATGTGGTGGCCAACGGTTAATATGGTGCTAATAATATCATGTCAAGTCGGAAATATCACTTATTAATGAGTGAAAATAATACACAGCGGTGCTGTAAGTTACAAGATAAAAGGCAATTGTGGGAGAAAGGAATATTCATCCAGTTTGTATTTTCCCCATTATTGGCATTAATATATCCAATAATATGATATAATAACACCTTATTTCACAGACAGAACGGAGTAGCTGAAAGAAAAGGAATGACAAAGATGCTTTGTTCTCAGAGAGAATTTTATGTTGCAAAGTCATGCACTAAATTATATACCTTTATTTACATTTCTCCCAAGGAAAGAAAATATAACATATGTCTACACAACAAACAGTGTAAAGAAATAGCAAAAAGATAGGGTCTTATTTATAATAATTTTTAACGGGTATTTGAGCTGCAGAATATTCTGTGTTTCTGCATATGCCATATTTAAGATTCCAAATTCGAGCGGGCTGAATTGATCTTTTATGTAAAGAGGAAGCACACACACACACACACACACACACACACACACACACATACACACACACACACATATATATATATATATATATATATATATATAAACTACCGGCCATAATTATTAGGCCAACCTAGTGTTTTAAAAATTTATGTATTTAATATTAATTGTTAGTATTTATTGCTAAGTGAATAATTGTAAATGAAAATACAATGGTTCTTTTGTTAATACTGCACAATAACATGTACATCAAATGAATTTATAAATATATAATAATTACCTATTTTGCATTTTAAGCAATGAAAGAATGAAGAAAATTTAAGGTGATTTTGGACGAGTTCATCTTTGTTTCTTTGCCTTGTAAAAATTTGCAAAGTAATAATAACAAAAGATGCATACTGTTTTTATTTAGAATTATCCACTTAAAATAGAATGAAATACATCATTTCTTTTTAAAAAACTGACCTATGTCCTAATAATTATGGCCGGTAGTGTATATATTATAAGTGTTTATAATAAAAACATAGTTTGCTGCAACACGTGAGCTGCCGTGTTTCGGTACTGCTTGTCAGTAGCTCATCAGGTAGTGAAATATTATACCGTTAGGAATTGATATATATAAATTTTTTAAAATTTTAAAATTCTAAATTTAAAAACAACATTTGTTACCATATCTAATCAATTAAAGGGTGTTGTGGAATACAAAAAGTTGGAATAGATGAACCAATAGAAAGTAAGTAAATTGTGGAAAGAGGAATGAGGTAAGAAGCTAGAGGTGGGGGAGAGAATTAATAATAAAATATTAAATAGGTAAAAATACAGAGCTCTATGAATATATATTTATAGAAGATAGGTGCATTATTCCAAGGCTAGAAAGTGAAGATAGGGGTTCTAGTTGATCCCATTAACATCATAATCTGCAGTCTACTGAATATTCAAATTGTTTTAATAAATAGGTTTTTATATATTTCTTTAATAAAAACTTCGACTATATTTGTTCATTGCAAAATTGTGTAGGCACTGGGTTAGTTTTACGAATAATGAGAGTTTCGCTTCAAGAAAAGATGTTTTATTTCGATTTGATATCTAACAAAGATCAACTGAGGAACTATAAAATAACACGACACATTTCTTTCTACATATAAACAATTTGACATAAAAGTAGTTACTTCACAATCGTTATTGAAATAAAAGAAACGTTTCCAGTTTGAGAAGCGGTCAAATAATTGAATGTTTGATGATAATAATTATGTCTCACGTAGAGATTTGTTAGTGTAGATTGGTCTGGCAGAAAGTCAAAAGAATTAGATTAACTGGTGAGATTCTTTGAGAGAAAGTTAACAGTAATAAGGCATCTATCTATCTATCTATCTATCTATCTATCTATCTATCTATCTATCACAGTCGGTTCTTATCTATCTATCTATCTATCTATCTATCTATCTATCTATCTATACTAGTTTGTTTATTATCTATCTATCTATCTATCTATCTATCTATCTATCTCAGTCTAATCATATCTATCTATCTATCTATCTATCTATCTATCTATCTCGTTCTGTTCGTGTCTATCTATCTATCAATCTATCACAGTCGGTTCTTATCTATCTATCTATCTATCTATCTATCTATCTATCTATCACAGTCGGTTCTTATCTATCTATCTATCTATCTATCTATCTATCTCATTCTGTTCGTGTCTATCTATCTATCTATCTATCTATCTATCTACCTCAGTCTGTTCGTATCTATCTATCTATCTATCTATCTATCTATCTATCTATCTATCTATCTATCTATCACAGTCGGTCTATCTATCTATCTATCTATCTATCTATCTATCTATCTATGTCAGTCTATTCATATCTATCTATCTATCTATCTATCTATCTATCTATCACTGT